>JACEEZ010011292.1:0-10099 GCA_016584305.1 Chionoecetes opilio
CCCGTGAAAAAAGGGGGCTCAAGGGGGCCCCCGGCCAAACCCCTAAAAAAAGGGGGGGGGGGGTGGAAACCCGGAACCCACCCCAACGAAACGGGGTAAAGGAAAAACCCAAAATGGGCCGCCGGGGGTGGACCCCCCCCCCCCCACGTTAACCCCCCCCTACGGGGGATTTCCCCACAGGGGGTAGAAAAGGAAAAAAGGGCCGAGGGCTGGGGACAAGGGTTAACACCCGGAGCAAAGCAAAAAAAAAAGGGCCCGGATTATTAAAAGGTTTCCCCGCCTCCGCCAAAGGGCCCTTAAAAAAGGAAACACAGGGCAAGAGACTACGAGATAAACAGAGATGCTAGACTAAAAATTTCAAACCCAAAACAAAGATTTCGTTTTTTTTTTTGGTATAAGCAGGTGGGCACGGTATCGTAATTCGAAAAAAAGTTAATTTAAATTTTTCATAAAAATTGGGGAAAATAAAAAAAAAATAAATAATTAAAAAACCTCGAAAAAGGAAACCCACTTTAAATATTTTTAATTTTTAAAACAAAATATTGGCATTTGGGGCCCCCTAGGGAGGGGGGCCCCTAGGCGACCGCATAGTTCCCCTATAGGGGGAAAAAGGCCCTAATCCCAGTTTTGTATTCAGTCAAAAATCTTTTTTTTTTTTTGTTCTTTTAAAAATTTCCGCTAATGTGCACTTCCAACTTTTCCTTTACTTCCCCTCATATTCTATGTTAACTATCGTTTTTGCCCCCTTTTGGGGTGAATTGAGGAAGAGGAAAAAAGGGCGTGCAGGACGGGGCCCGGTCCCCACCCAAAACGAGGGGAGGAGAGTGCAAATGACACATCTCAACTTCTTCTAAAGTTCACTTTAACCCCCTTCCTCCAACAAATCCAATCCTACATCTGATCTAACCATCCTGCTGTAACATTCCGTTCTTTCCCCTTCCCCTTTTATCTTTTTCACATTATTCTTTAAACCCCTCCCCTTTATTTGCTTTGCCATAGTGCCATATGACCTCTGATGTCTGGCACATTCACCTTTTTAGGCATAAATCAATCAATAAATTTTTTCTACTTCACTTTTTCACTTCCTTTTTACAAATTAACACTGCTTTAATGCTCTATTTATTTTTGCAAATTTTACTTTTAAGTTTAAACCCTCTTCCTCTTCTGGCGGGCCCCCCTGTTGATTTTCTTTACACACGGGGACAGCAGAAATCTACACCCTATTCAGCACATTTCCTATTTTCCAAAACACCCTTTTGGCCCAACGTACATTCCTTGAACAAATTTTGAGTTCACTCCTTTTTCACTACCGCATACTCCAAGAGAAAACATTCCCCTTTATGTTTTTTTTTGTCATTTTTTTTGCCTTTTCCCATCCCGTTTTGGGACATATTCCCCTTAGACCTCTTCTCCCCTTGTTTGTTTCCCCCAACTAAAAAATCTCCTTGAACTTCCTCCTTTTGTCTCGTTGTCAAGACGATGGCCTTATATATGAAAGAATTTTCGTCGAGTCCTGGCGGGTGGATTTTACCAACAGCCGTAAGTTGACACAGGGGATGTACCAAGATAAAAACAAAAGGGTAACGTCACCCCCCCGGGGCGTCGGGAAAAAATCAGCCCTTTGTGCGCTGACTAAAGGGGTTTCCCCCCAACGGCGCCCCCGTTCAAATATTTTATGGCCCTCACTCACCCCTCCCCCCTCTTTCTTCTCTCTCTCATCCCGTAAGCCACCCATATTCTTTACCTTGATCAGGTATTTGTCCGAGAGAGAGAGAGAAGAGAAGAAGAGAGAGAGAGAGAGAGAGAGAAAAGAGGGGAGAGAGAGAGAGAGAGAGTTTAGCTAGCACACAAGCTGGGGACGAGACCCTTTACTTGGCCGCTGTTTTGCCGCTTAGGGGAACAAGCAAATTTCATTTCCCACCTGACATGCAAGGGCCATGCCTTATTTTTTTTTCTTTGTTCTACCCCCTCCCTTTTCCTTTACCTTCTCCCCCCTCCTCCCCCTTCCCCCCCCTTCTCCTCCCCCTCCTCCCCATTTTCTCTTTCCTTTCCCCCCTCCTCCTCGCCCTTTAATTCTTATTGACGTCATTTCCCCCCCAGCGGGGCAAAAGGGAGGTGACTTTTCCCTTTTTGCTCTTACCTTTGGGGATGTACAAGTTTTCATAGTCTACGGGCCCGGCGCTAAAATTAATATAATAGCTTTGTTCGTGTTCGCCACTTTCCCAGGCGTTGCCGTAAAAAAATTTGGGGCCTGAGTGATGCTTTTATGTCGCCCCCGCGCAACAGATCGAAAAAAAATTTTTGGGAAAATTACCCGAACCTTGTAATAGCAGCCCCAGGAAATTCCCGTTTGTTTCCTTTTGGGCCTTCAGACAACTAGAAAAACATCAGTGAAATTATTTCACAAAAAAAGCTGTTAAATCACCGTATACCCTTTTCTTTCCCTCTGTGTCGGTAGTGAATATGAACAAAGGAAAAAATACAGGCAAGCCAAAGCTAGGTTCTATTAAAAAAACAATGTATAAAATTTTACGCCTTTTGAGATCCAAGTCCCAAAACTCATTGCTTTGACGTAACATAATTTAACACCATACGGACACACACTTTCAAATCGTAGTGAAAACAATGATAATAACAGCCCCCCCAAAACACCTTTTGATAATATCCCCCAATGTGAAAGACTGTTACTTTAAACCCTTGACAAAAATTGCAAAAAACTTTAAAATATGCAAAATATAAGGGGAAAAAATATCCTAGAAATAGAGAATATATCCTTAATTTTTAATATATTTTTATAGAGCATTTCAACTTGCGAATATATTCAGATAGTTATGATGAAATGCGCAAATAAATTTGCTAAGCATCTTTATAAAAAATTAAAATGGCAGAGTAACCTAAACAAACTCATTAATAGATAAACCCGTGTGAGATCTTAACCAAAAATTTTTTGGTCCCCTCGACGAAAGCAAAAAGTTTTTTTTTTGGCCCCTCCCGAGTAAAAAAACCGGGACTCGAGAACCCCACCCCCAGACTTTTACATTGCATCAAAAATTTGGAAGGAAAAAACGAAAAACATCATACCTTCAAGTTGTAAAATATATCCTTACATTGGCATAGTAATAGAATACAAAATCCTCAATCCCAAAATAATCCTCAAAAATATAATAGCCCCTCAAAAAAAAAATCCTCAATCCAAAATCTTTTTTCCAAATTTTAATTTCCCATCCTAAATTTTCCTAACCCTAAGTAAGGCCTTCTTAAATAATCCAAAAAAAACCTAACCCCCAACAAAAATACTACACCAAAATTATTAACCCAAGAAAGGCCCTTTATTTACTAAATAGAAAAACCAAATCCTAACAAATCCAAAAATACGGGAGGCACTTAAGGCAGGCAACATGGTGAGGCCCCCTGAGGTGCAGGGCGACCCCGGAACGGTCCCGCATGTCCTGGGGGGGGGACGAGAAGAGGAGTGGGGGAAAGGGTGAGAGAGGGGTGAGGTGAGGATCTAGGGTCTTGTAGGCAAAACCCTGCACAAGCCGCCCTTGCCTCGACCCCCTCCCGATGATTTAAAACATCCCCCGCGAAGTCGAACCCTCCTTTCTTCACCTAACCTCCCCCCTTCTTCACCGCCAGTTGCCCCTTCGGGGTGGCAGCCACCCCCTTCCCGGGCCCGGGAGCTCCCGCAGCATGCCCTTGTCTCCTCCTGGGAGGTGTGAACTGGGTCACGAGTTCACGTCCCCCAAAAACACATAAAATGTTAATTTTAAATAGTAAAAGTACATTTAATTAGTAAAAATCATGTTTAGATTAAGGAAATAAGAAACATGTATGAAAAAACGAGAAGGAAAATTAAATCTAAAGGTTTTATGGGTTAATAGTACCACCCTCATCAATGAAAATCCCAACACACATGTCATGCAAGAGAGAAAAAGCTGTTTCACCTTGAAAATATAATCTGACTATATAGCCATAAGTAGTTATAAAATGTTACTGCAGGATTTCCCAGGCATGCTACTGGTGCGGTAGGGGGGCGTGAGGCTCTTGGGGATGCTGCCGGGGGGGAGGGAGGCCTACTGCACATGGCAGGGGCCCTGTTGGTGCTGGGGTGAGGAAAGGGACCCCATCAGGGCACTTGGGCCCGGCCCCTGAGAATCTCATACTGAAAAGAGATTTGATTTAATTTATTACCCAATTCATAAAGAGACTTTGTCAGGGTTAAATTTTAAAATAAAAATTATGTTTAATAATAGCCCTGCCGAAGGGGAAAATATATATTAAAATATAATATATATATATAATTTAAAAATATATATATTAATATATAATATATATATATTTTATAATATATAATATATATATATAAATAGTGAAATAAAATACCTTTGGAATGTACAAGTATGATACGATACAATATGGATACTGTACAAGTCCGTGACGTCACACCATGCGATCCCCCCGCTCCCCTTCCCCCTACAAGTTTTAAACCTAAAATAAAATTTATCAGTAAAAAGATATACTGTTATCTTCGGAATGTTGTTCTATAATACATTAAAAAAAAATCGTAAACACACAAAAGAAATGCCATTAGGGACTTTTAAGAAATATGCATTAATTTAAACTCTTCGCCATTTTAATATTTTTCGAATTTTTTTTTTTAAAGGGAATATCAATAGAAGGGAATTAATTAGCTTTCCATTGATATATTTCGTTTTGTCATAAAAAGAATTTCAGCATGCTAAATTTGCGTTAAATAAAAATTAAAAATCTGAAAACGGGTAATTTTTTACCTAATATATGTTTATCGTATAAAAATATAACAGTTTCTTTGGAAATTTTTGTTCTATAATATTACCCAAAAAAAAACCCCTAAAACACACAAAGAAGCCCTTTGAGACTTTCAAAAAATATGCTTAACTTAAAAATTTTTGCCCTTTTTAAAATTTTGCGAAAAATTCTTACATGGAGAAAACAAAGAAGCGGAATTTTTAATTTGCTTTCCATTGTAATATTTCCTTTTCTGATAAATGAATTTGCAGCATGCTAAATTTGCGTTTTTAAATAAAAAAAAAAAATCATGAAATCGGGGAATTTTTCCCGATTGATGAGGTTTTTTATTTAGTTTAACGCTAATTTATGATTTCATTTATGTAAAAACATATAAAGGGCCAAAACCCCCTGGGGCCATTTTGGGGGGGGGGGTCAAAATTTTTGTAAAACATTAAGGCCAACCACCGGGGCCTTTAAGGAAAAAAAAGTTAAAGACGCAAAGGTGTGATATTTAATATAAAAATACTAATAAAATTTATAAGGGAATCAAAAACTTTTTTGTCTCTCAAATCCCCCTTTTAAATGACTTTTAAGAGAGCTTTCACGCGTACGTCTAATCTCCCAGACGAAAACGAGAGCTGAAGAAGCGCCATTGTTCGGAAAAAAAAAAAAGTTGCCTTGGAATGTAGTACGAGGTGCGGAAAAAAAAGGGAAGCAATGATTCCATAATATCTCAAGAAAAAGTATTAGCTAGAGAAAACGTTATGGAGTGCAAAAAAAAAACAGATTTTAACAGACTTCCTGTGGGATAAGCAAATTAAATTCCATTTTAAAATTTACCGAATTAATTTTTTTGGGTCTATTACCGAAAAGAAATATCCAGAAATAAGGGGGAAAATTTCATACATGCGTAAAACTCTTGGAATAAAAAAAATGAACATTTTTTAAAAATGGAATACAATTCTGCAGACAAGTCTCCGTTCAAGACATAACTATGTTAGACGGTAAAAATAGATGTTGGGCATCAATAAGCGTGGTCATTGAACGGGACAAGGGGGCGCTAAAATAAAAAACGGTTATATCTAAAAAAATGCATTTGCAAAAAAAAAAACGGGAAAATGCTTAGGGTAGTCCGTTTTAGCTTAACAAAAAATTCATTATTTTTTGGGCTAGGGTCAATAGTTTAAGTAAAAAATTGGGTAACACAAAAAGGTAGTGTTCTGACTTTTTAAACGCCAAAAAATTTGGGGAGAGTTTTATTTTCCTACAGACGTAAAAAAAGATCTCAATACCCAAATTTTACATCTTGGAAGACAATAATAATTGTTCTATATTTTTTTTCACGAACCCTACCCCGTCAAAAAAACAGTTTTTAAGTTTTTTTGATAGAAAGAACGCATTTCCGTATAGATACGGGGAAAATCACAGCAGCAAAGTTTTAGGCTTTAAAAATGCCAAAAACAGTTATGTGCACGGCAACTGTGTGCAAAAGTGCACACCGTAAACCCCCAATTTTTTCACACTTTTAACGAAAAAAGTATTAATACATACACGGGGGCTATTAGTGCAGTACCGATGGATGGATTTTGGTTTTAGTCGGTTCGCCCTGTACCTAAATGTGATCCCGTGGGGAATTTCGGCCAAAAAACGGGTTTTTTTGTTTAAAAGGGATCTATAGGGTCTTAGTAACAGAAAAACTGGGTGGGGAATTTAACTTTTGGGAATTTGGGTTTTTTTTTGGGGGCTTTAAGGGGGCCCGTCATTTCGCAGTTTATCGCCGAAATGAAACGCTAATATTGATAACTATTTTTTTTCTCTTAAAATATTAATAGGAAAATTTTTGAAAAAATCAGGGGCTTCCCAATCTTTATTTATGTACCAAAAATTTTTGTTTATATCGGAAAAATTATTGATGGATTAAAAAATATGTTATTGTACAGCAGAGTCGGTGAACCAAAATATCCGCCGTCTCCGAAATAGGCTACGATTTTGTAGCACCTATAAAACTGATTCAATTAACTGGAGCGAAACAATAATCACAAAGCTAAAGAATTTCATAATTAATAATATTTTTGCAGTCATTGTTCGTTGAGAAATATTTGAGTCGAAACCCGTCGAAAAAACAGTCCAATCTTTCTTTAGCAATTTGTGGACTAGGGTAAGATATTATTATTTTTTTTTTTTTCCATGATGATGTCAATTAATTATGTGCAACACCATATTGATCTTGAAAGCTCGAACGGGTGCCCGGGATATTTTTAACTTTATATTTTTTTGTATTTCCAGATATGCACTTGAAGAAGTTCACCGTTTCGAAGGAGCCTGTTGAGATTCAACTATAACGGGTGACAATGAACTCACTCCCATCTTTGCGATAAAGGCAACGGGAAAGGGCTACACCTTTGTACAATGTTAAACAATTTTATGGTAAAAAAAAACTTTGCGAAAGCGAGCACAGTATGGAGAAACGCAGATCACCTCTGGCTGAAAAACTGTCAAAGTTGTCGCATCTGATACGGAAAACTCCATTACCCCAAAAGACTGTTAAAAACTCGTAGTGCAAAAGGTATGCTGGAGAGAGCCCAAAAAAAATTTTTTTTGAACATATCTAGGAAACACAAATGCGACTAGTAAACTCGGACGTCCATCCTTTGGGACATGATGGGGTTCTGTCAGAGTGTCGCAGGTGTCGCCCAATGGAGCCCAAAAACCAAGTCCTGTGCGTTTCTCTGTGAAATCCGACAATGGGAGTTGAATCTTGCCCTGAAAGATACGATGGGGCCCCGGTTTGTGGACATAAAAGCGAACACACGTGACGACAAAGTCCGAGCAAACCTGTCACTGTTGCATGAAGTTGGTGATGCCGCTGCATATGAAATGTGGTATCACAGAGATTGTTTACGAAATGTTGAACGCCAATGCTATTCCTCAGATTAGATTGTAATGGGGTCGATGATAATATCACCAAGCATATGTGTGACATTGAAATTGTAAATGCAGTCTGTGAGGGCTGGAGAGTTGGGAGAATGAGGAATAGGAGGGAAAGAGGAATAAAAGGGGGAATGGAAGAGAAGGAAGGAAGAGGCAGAGTACTGATGACGGGGGTAGATAGGGAAAGACGCAATGATGTTGTGCTTACAACACTCTTCCCTTATCAGCCCTATGAAGGGATGGCCGGCGCCCACCTGCACATTTGCTGACCACAGCTAAGGGTCCCTCCCGTCCCCGGCGAAAGAGAAGATGAGGGGAGGAGAAGGAAGAGAGAGAGAGAGAGAGAGAGAGAGAGAGAGAGAGAGGAAGAGAGAGAGAGAGAGAGAGAGAGAGAGAGAGAGAGAGAGAGAGAGGAGAGAGAGAGAGAGAGAGAGAGAGAGAGAGAGGAGAGAGAGAGAGAGAGAAGAAGCTGAGGGAGAGTGTGAGAGAGTGAGAAGTGAGGAGGCGAGGAGAAGGAGGAAGAGTGCTGAATCTTCATCCCTCAATTCACGCCATCACTTCACACTTATGTCAGCACTGAAATAACCTTCGACATGTACCCACCACACGCCGGGTCTCCCTCCCCCTGAAGACAGGAGAGAGAAGGGCAGATTCTATATATCCTCGGGTGTGGCCACACGTATGTGTGCGTCGCGGTGATATCTTACGAGACTAGTGTCTTAGTGCAAGGAGCACTAAACTCATGACCAGACGCCCGACGCCCGCCACACCGCTTGTCCTCTGGGGCAGGTGCTACTCATCTCTACTAAGTCCCGACGTCCTGCCAGGCACCTGCCCTGGTGGCTTTGCCCCTGTGTTCCTCCTGGGCTCCTGAGATGAGGGGCCACGGCAGGGCAAATAGCGGCGCTCGGCGTTGCCCCTGTGGCTCTTCACTTTGCCCCAGGGAAGACGGAGCTTCGACGGGACGACTAAGGAATACCCCGCATAACCCCAGGGGCGGGAAGTGCAACTCTACGAGACCAAGATGTCCCTGCAGCACTGCCCGCCCCGGTGGTGATTCTCCTGGGGCCGCATGGCTTCCCGGAACCGCCGTGGGGCAACCATGGGGCGCCCTCACTTTGGCCCCAGGGGGTAGGGAAGTGCTACCCTACGAGACGATGACGTCCCTCCACACTACCTACCCCTGTGGCCTCTCTTCAGGGCCCTTGGGAGCCACTGGGCGCTGGGGGCAGGCACTAGGGGCGGGCGTGGGCCGGAGGTGAAACTCTACGCGACTACAACGCCCTACTAGATACCTCCTTCAGGAGGTTTTCCCTGAGTTTCCCCCCCGGAACCCCGGGGCATTACGAGGCACCTGCAACAGGATCTTAGGACCTCTTGAGCACCACATACAGGTCTTCCTGATGGCGACGCAGCAGATGGTGATGTATCTATATGATTGACAGTGCATGACAGGGGCGGGCGATAATGGATTGACCCCGGGGCAACTATGCAAGCTAGGGGCCTCGGGGGGGGACAGGTAGGGTCGCCCCCCGGGTAAAGCCCGGGGTTATAAGCCTGGGGAGGTAAGCTCCCCGTATCTCCGAAGCTACGGGCACTGCCCCGTTGTACCTTCCAGTGCAACGAGATAAGCCCAACCCAGCACCTTCAGGTTGAGGTGCCGGGGTTATTTGTCATGCCACGACCAGCGACCGATGGGATAGAACCATAGCGGGTTGGGGGGACGCTAAAACAGGAGCTACGTATATCAACACCCGTTGAGCCTCCGCGCACGCAATTTCCTTCCTTCCCCCATTCGGGAGTAGCGGAGCGGCGGCGTCCGGAGCTTAACACAGTCAAATGTTCGCTCTCGTCTGGTGCTGTTCTAAGTATGAATGATGTTAATGATGAGTTTCTGTCAACTTTGACTGAAAATGATGTTAGTGTGGATAGCTCCGACTTCAGACGACCTCTGGACGAATCATCTTCGACCGCTATATAACGGGATCTATGAAAGAAAAAACACGTTCCAAGCGAGCAGGCTCAGCACAACCAGTGAAGTTCATAATACAAGATGCGATGAACATACACAATTTTCCTATGAAGCTTTTGCTATCTCATGTAGACACCAAGTCCCAGCTCACAGAATTTCTTGGGAAACGATTGCTGAAGCATTTCTCTGGAAGTAACGAAGGCCTTGTTGTTGTGTATGGGTCATCAGCATACAGCAATGCAAACAACATCATCAGTCAGAATATGTCCACTCACAATCACGAGGAAGCTGACACACAGATCCCGCTTCATGTCATCGATGCAGCAAGACAAGGAACGTCAACGCGAGACATGTATGTGTGGTCCCCAGACACAGATGTGTTCTTGTTGTTGATATATCTTGTTGCCAAACACCATCTCAGGACAT
>JACEEZ010011293.1:0-53282 GCA_016584305.1 Chionoecetes opilio
TTGTAGCTTCTTTATTTTCTCATATTCTTTTGTTCTTTTGTCTAACCTACCTAATCCACGACTTTAACCTCATAAAAGTATTAAAAAATCTGCATAAAAAAAAAAAGAGTCCGCGGGAAAGGGAAGAAGGCGCGATCAGGTCGCAAGAGGAAGCAAGGATCACTTAAATGATTCTTTCACTCCATAAACACTGTCATATCCTCAGTCACAGTAATTATTTGCGACGGAAGGCATAGAGAGAAGGGTCAGGATCTGTGCGCCCCAGTTATGTCCGGTTACGTAACCCAATGGTCTGTATTGTATTAAACTGCAGGGGTGTTACCGTCCAGATTTTCTAGGAACCCTCCAGGTAAAATAATTCCGTAGATTTATCGGATATATATTTTACTGTATTTTCGGGCTTATGTCATCCCATGGAGTGTTAACGGTACAGTTTTACTTATCCACCCATTAATATACTCATCAGACAAACCATAGTTGGCCTTTTCCCACTCAAAAACCGCATTTTTCAAAGGGTCCCCGGCCAAGTGTGTTATGGAAGGGTGGATAACTGCAAAATTGGCATCCTTTCCGAACCCGAATTAATCGGACCATCCAGTCCTACACCACATCTATTTTATATACCCCTCTCGTGCTACACCAATGAAATGTTGACCTCTTACTCAATTACTGAATTGAAAGTAAAAAATTAACCAATTTATATGAACTATATGATAAAAGAGTAAGTTGTAAATAAGTAGTTAATAAAAGGAAGTTAGCTAAATTTCGGTTGGTTTAGGTAGGTCGGCCAATCGGAGGTAAAACTGCAGTTTAGTACAAGTACTAAAGTATCGACCAATACATAACTATCCTGACACAATACCCCAACCTCCATTAGTAAACTAACCTAACCACTTGAGGGGGTTTTGCCCCTCACCCTTCTGTTAATTTTTTAATTCCGACGGGTGAATGTCTATGTTAGAAATGCTGAAATGGTTCCAGCTCTGCACGTGGAGGATTGGCTATAACTGTGTGCCTTGTAAGGCTCTAAACTGCAGTAGAACCGGGTTGGAATGGTTGAGTAGGTTTTGTTGAAGCTATTTAAATATAGCCCTAACCTAGTTAATAATATATATATAAGTATATTTTTAGGGTAAAATTCTAGTTCTTTCACACCCTTATAAGTGGGGGTTTTCCTCCAGATTTCACAGAACCCTTAGATACCTCTAAACGTAATTATAAAGGGGGGAGAAGATTATAAAATCTAGGGGGCAAGGGAGTAGTGTTAAGTAATTTTTGTCCTGTCTTACGTTTCTTTGCTTTGCTCGCAGGTCAGTTGCTTACCTGCCTCGTTGTCCAGTTTTTAGGTTGTGTATCTGCTTTATCTGTCCACCAATTGTGCGTCTCAGATATGGAAAATGCAAAAAATGATTCATAACTGGACAAGAAAAAGAAAAATAAAGCCAAGAGAACAGAGCACCTGGAGCTCTATTGATAGAAAGTAGGGAATATTCAGAAAGTGGCCGCCCCGTGCTCTCTGACTCGTGTTAACCGTGAAGACATAACTACAGTAGAATATACACCTCCTGAAAAGATAATTAACATATCAGACCATGGCCATGCAACAGAGGACAATGGTAATTCCAGTTTTTTGGATGATAACATTTCATTGACTCATGACTGTGACACAGAAAGTGAAAATGAGAGCATAGGTGAACAACGATCAAGAGCAACTACAGACTTGCTGAATGGGCCTAACTATCAAATGTCACACATAGCAGTATCAAAACTATTAAAAATTTAATGATTATCACCCAAATATCCTCAGACTCTCGAAAAATTTACTGAAAACTCATCATATGAAGTCAAACAAATTGGTGGGGGTTCCTACCATCACTTTGGTGTTAAGTTTTCTCTTGAAAAATCATTGTCCTCTGTGCCCACAATTTTAAAGAATATACAACATGTGTACCTTCAGATCAACATAGATGGGTTGACCTTTATTCAAAAGCTCCAACACTCAGTTTTGGCCAATTTTAGCTTAGGGTGTTGATCCTTATGAAAGTGAGCCATTTCATAATTGGCTGTATTGTGGCAACCACAAGCCTGACAGTATTGAGGGGTATCTCCACGAATTTCATAAGCGAAAAAATTAAATCACTAAACGAGAGTGGATAAGAGTCAGGGATGTGAAAAATAATATCATGATGTCATATAATTATGTTTAATATGTGATGCCCAGCAAGGGCTTTGTCACAACAAAGAAAAAGGCCATAATGAATATATGGGTGTGAGACCTGTACCCCAGAAAGGCGAAAATGGCGGGAAAGTTACTTTTCCGTAATAAAAGGCTCCTCTTCGCCACTGATGATGATGCGTCTGAACTTCCTGGAGACACAATAATTTGCTAGATCTCATAAGTGATCTTGGGGTAGGAATGGTGACCCCCAATTTCCTATGGAGTAACATGCCACCTTGCTGTCGTCCTGGGTTGTAGTCAGACGGACTGTGTGGTTGTGGGTGTGAAATGACCTGTGAACTTAATATGTGCACCAATTGCAAAGTGCTAGTTTCAGCAGTATCAGAAGACTTACTAACTTTTGGAGTTATTTGCCATTTGAAATTCCCTAGGAAATGTAGGTCTCTTTGGGAAATGGAAATATGGAAGGCCACTGAGTTTCGCCAGTTTGGCTATATAGTGGACCTATAGCCTTGAAGGACCAAGTTGCCCTGACGCGAAATATCAAAATTTTCGGGATGTTGTTCTGTTGCAATTTAGTGCTTAGCAAGTCAGTCTTTTGCCCATCATTAGTGTAAATAATGGCCCATGACCGTGTGCACTTTTGTTGAGAGTTTTGGCGGGAAATTTAGGAAAAGATATGCCTGTCTTAATGTTCATTGGCTCACACCATTTAGCTGCTGATGTAAAAAAAAATTGGTTCCACGTGACAATATTCTCTGCCTTCGCTTTGAGAATTTTTGGGAAAATTAAAACGTAAGGTTCGAAGCCAACCTTTCCCTTCACAGCAGTAATTTATGTAGGACTGTAGAGAAAGGGGAATTAATACCAGATAAAAACAGCACAGAAAAAGTTGGTGGCCTAAAAAGCCACATAACTAATGGGACTCATTGCCTGCAGACTTTGTGTTATTCACAATTTCATCTGTTAATTAAATAACCTACATTTATGTTGATTAGGGAATAACTGTATAAAGAATAGGATTAAAGGTGGGGACTGATAAGAAATGTACTGTCAAAGCAAGATGTGAAAATGAACAAAATACTCTTTGACCTTTTGGCAAGATAAACAGATTTCTAACGAGCCCCCTTAAGTCATCAGATTTTGGGATAGTAAACGTATCAGATCTTAAAGGATACTATGAATGTGTTTCCATATCTAGATTTCGTGTAAATATGTGTTGTACCATACAATAAATTAAATTTGTGCTATCCTCGAACCCATCAAAATGGTAGTTAATAAGTCCACTAGTAACTGTGGAGCCGTGTCGTCTACGTACGATCGAGTTAAAATTTGTACTTTTTTTTTTTTTCATTAACAATTCTTCTGTATAAGGACTTGTCTTCCCTCCCCCTTCCTACTATGCCACCTGATCCAGAATTCTCAATCCATGGTAGCAGTTCAGGGCGTCGTCCCTGGCTCAGGGTATTGGATGTCCCTTGTCCATGCACAGTCCTGGGTCACCCCTGGGGCAAGGTGTAGCACCCATTCAGGTCTCCCAAGTCAGTGGTAACGGCAACAAATCCCTGATGGGCGACGTTCACAAATGTTGAAACTGGCTAACCCATTTATATATTTATTTATTTGTTATTTTGATACTTTTTTACTACTCTATAATGTGGTTTTATCTGATTCTATAAAGGTCTGGAAAAAATGTATAATGGGTGAGTTCCCTGGAGGCCAAGAATGTCCATAGTACCTTCCAACTGGCCCTAAATGGAGATAGGTACTACAGCCTGGCCTCCCTTCACTCCTCCACAAAATTAACATGCTGTCCGCAGCTAGGGACACGGCAATCTCTACTATGGAAAGACATCCTGTCTAGAGTCCTGACAAGTCAGGTCATTACTAACGTTCCGGTAGCAACAATCAAACTTATGTTACTAGGCAGGAAGGCAGCATTTATGTGAGAGCAGATGAACAGTCTGTGTATGTACAATGCTGCCAAAACTGTAGATAGTATTTAGAATTGAATCGCCCGTTTATTTATGTATTATTTAGTTATGCTGTTGGCGTTTTGGTTATTCATTCCCCATCATAATGATTTGGAAATTGTTCCATTGATGGAGTTTTCCTGAGATAGGGAAAACACATTACAATGTTAATAGGGTTGTTTAAGGAGTGGAAAAATAAGTGATTGAATTAGGGGTGAGGGTGTATGGAAAAGAGCAAGTTGAGCATAGCGTTGGCCACTCGAGGATCCTGACGTTTCTCAGGAAAGAGGCAAAATAGTATTCTAGATACATATACTATACAGTACTCGACTCAATATAGTCTTCATGAAGAGCAAGGAACTGTACAGGCATAAATGGGACTATTTTTAATGACGCTATACGGCTTGCATTATCTTGTATTAGTAATTCAAACTTCTTGTCGTGTTATACCTAATTGGTTGGTACTATATCTAAGACTCCACAATACCTAATTGTTTGGTACTATATCTACAGACTCCTACAATACCTAATTGTTGGTATTAATATTACAGACTCCTTCTCCCTCTCTCCTTACACACAACCTATTGTTGGTACTGTATCTAAGACCTCTCCTACAAATACTAATTGTGTGTGTACCCCCTACCTCCCCCCCACACACAGACACACATACAATACCTAATTGTTGGTAACTATATCTACAGATCCTGCAATACCTAATTGTTGGTACTATATCTACAGACTCCTACAATAAGCACGGCAGAAGTTGCGGTAGCCAAATTTCAGTCTGACCTGCAGACTGTTGACGAAAACCAGCGACAGAGATGCAAGTATCGTCAGTCAAAGAGAAGCAGAAGTAGCTTGTTTTTGTTGTTCATAGGCTATTACATCACTCTGTAACTACAGTCAGTGACCCAGTGCACTTACTATAACATATATAAGGATCTTCTAGAAGGCTATTCAAGGTGATGCTTTATTGCACCTATGACATCAATTCATGCTATCTAGGAAAACCAGTATGAAAAAAAGAAAGGTTTCGTGCCGTTTGGCATCTTGCAGGTCTAAATAGAGTCCTCTCTCTCTCATAAATTTACATCACCGTCCATATTCATACTTGAGATAAGGATGAGTCAAATATGCACAAAAAACTGTTACTACTATAATAGTATAAGTTAATATTGTAGCTCTCTTGTAGCCTTGCATGATGTATTAGCACAACAGATCTATAGTTAGATGGAACGGCCACGTAGATTGCATTGTACAATGCAATGAAATTATTTGAAAAAAAAGGGTTTAATATTTTAGAACAGCTTCAGGAGTGCAAGATGTCCTTGTAAATATCCTTCCTGTTTCCTTTCTTATTTAGGCCATCTTTTTATTAGCATACTTTATAGAGGCTGGTTTGTGCGTATGTTTTCAGCTACTTGTAGGGATGCAGAGGTGCACTATTGTTTGGTCAGTTATAGTATTTCATCATGGTCTGGGTCTTCAAATGATGCCCTTGCCTCCTGCAACCGGGAAATAGTTGACAGTTTAATTGTAGTTTTCTTTTCAAACATGAAGAAATCATAAACATGAATCCTATATATTTTTTTCCTTTATAAAATAGCCTTTCCACCAGGTGACCACAACTCGCTGCACTGACTCAAAAGCTCAGAGAAGACACCCTTGCCTTAATCATCAGAAAGAAAAATTAGGTTATAAAAAGCATTGACTCGGCACAGCAGTGAGGGCGAAGGTTCCAGTGGGATGGCAAGCCGTGCAAGATCCTGCCAGTGCCACCAAAGTCACCAACCCAACAGTACATGTGCCTTCAATAACTGATAATGATTTCTTAAGTAATATTTTGTTTCCTTAACATTTACATAATGATTGGTAAGCCTTAGCATGCAATTGTATATTAAGTGTTTTCGTAAGGGGTTCAGCATTATTGAATTTAATACGCATTGCAATATCACAATCAGTAAAAATTTTGCACCTGTTTAAAGAATCCTACTATATTAATTTCAAATGTAAATTTTAACTTGCAGGAAAGCATTATTGTCAATAAACATTTATTCAGTACAATTGTAAATCAGGGCTTTGAATGACTCCCTAATGCAACTGGAGGTTGGTAACAAACCACTGTTTAATTTTTTTAACACTTGCAGTTCAAGACATTAGCAGCAGAATCGGCACTGGAAAAGGCACCCATCAAAATACATGCAAAACCTGCCGCTTCCTATTCAGTGAAAGTAAAGTCGCGCTCTATCTCTCTCTCTCTCTCTCTCTCCTCTCTCTCTCTTTTTATTATTTTGATATTTAAACAAATGACATCATGGTTTAGACATGGGGGCTACAAATAAACAAAGAGGTTGGTGAAGGCAATGAGTGGCAGAAGCTAAAGAGGGTCCCCTGTCCCGGGGACATCTATCTGAAAGCTTGCCTTATAGGATAATAACAACTAAGTATATAATGTTACAGGGCTGAGGGTCACTGTCGTCACAGGCACTTGCAGGCGCACTATTGGACACTACACTGTGTGTCCACTATGTCAAGTTGTGCCACTTTGACACGACAACACACTCTCTCTCTCTCTCTCATCTCTCTCTCCTTCCTCTCTCTCTCTCTCCTCCTCTCTCTCTCTCTCTGCTCTCTCTCTCCCTTCTCTGCTCTCTCTCCTCTCTCCCTCTCTCTCTTCTCTCGCCACGTGTAATATAGCGTTATTCACTAGTTAGTATTCACAAGGAAGAACTTTGTGATTTTCATGAGAATCATTAGCAGATTTTATCCAGATACTGTTATCAAATCATGATAGGGCACTCTGGTAATACGTATATTTTCATGCAGTTAACGTGACCTTGGACAGTTCTTACTGATCGTGAAGGCGTTGCGAACTGAGATTTCGCAGGGAAATCAACCAGGTGAAAGATTTGGCTGAAAGAATACTGAGGCGGGGGGGGAAACTTCCATCACAGTCAGCGGAGCAGCCAGGGCTGCCAAGCGCGGGGCAATTTTCCTTTGACTGAGTTGGTGGATGTGGATGACATGGGATTAGACTGCAAGGACGCGAAAGTGAGAAGCAAATTGTAAGTTTTTGCGGATGGATGCTCTCAGCAATTTATAGTTAGTAGTGAGAATTATGAATGTTTTAGTACACTAATGGTCACAAATTAAACATGAGAACTGAAAGTTATCTCAGCATACATTGCAGTTGTATTTGCAATACCAGTTACCGGTTTTTTTAGTAAACTTTCGTGGGTGTGTCTTGTATTTACACGCACTTTATTTTTTTTACACACTATTATATATATATATAGATATATATCTAGATATATATATATATATAATATATATATATATCTAATATATATAGAATATATATAATATTATATATATATATATACTATATATAATATATTATATTATATATATGCAAAGGAAAAGCAAACAGCAACAGACATGTTGGTCCTGGCAACGGCGTTTGGGGTAAGTTTCTAAAGCTAAGACACAACTATGCGTGCCTTGGAATATTTACGTTGGTGAAAGTAAGCAGGTTGAGGATTGGTTTCAGGTCTAGCTGTTTTTAACGTAGCAATAGTATTACGTGGACAACATGTGCGGGTAGAATGTTTTCAAATACTTAACAAGCAGTTAAATGACTGTTTAGCTTCATAAATTTGAATCGTTTACTCGACAACCGTAAATACGTTATTCCTGTGAGTTTGATTGTGATAGTATATTCTTTATTAACTTATTAAAGCTTCTCGGTACATGTTCGGATAAGCTAAAGTTGGTTCTTTAGTTGTTCTTCGTATGAATTTTATTTAGCAATCTAGAAATAATTGTTGTTACTTTGTGTGCACTCTTTCTGGCTTATCCACATATTATTTATGATAATGGGCACAAACTTTACAAAGTGTTAAAAGATGAAGGCGTACAAGTGCATTATAGATTTTGGGGTGCCTTTTTCAGATTTATATGCAAAGGTTCAGCCCAATGTAAACCTATTAATCTATTAGCTATTATAAACCTCCGATACATTGGTGGTTAGTTTTAGGTGTTTGGAATTATGACCCAAGGTCTGTTCGTTGGTAACTTTACAAAATGGAACATCATACATTGAATAGCGAATATATATAAGGCCATGATGGTTCAGTCTTTCTAATAATGGATCATTTCTGTACAATGAATGAATACACCCTTAATTATCATGGATTATGGCTTGATTTTGTATATTTCAATTTATTATTTATTTGCCGATTTCGAGCTGGACTTGGTGGGAGGGACAGGACTTGAAGGATAGTGTCCCGTGGCCTCATGAGGAGGGTCGTGAGCCGTCCTTTGGCATGCAATAACAAAAAAAACTGGTGTGGAAAGGGGGACAAGAGGGCATTTGGTGTCTTGAAGTTGAGGGAAAACTCTCACATAAGTATTTTTTCTGGTTATGTTAGCTTATATAAGGAGGTAAAGACATTTTAGCACGTGGTATTTGTAGCACTGAATCAAATTTCTACTTGGCAAACTGCTCTTACATAGCCGCATGATTTATTGTGTTTTATTTTTTATATCGTCCAGATGTTAAGTAGTGTCTCGTTAGATTGTAGTATTGTCTGTTAGGATTGTTAGTAGTGTCTGTTAGATTGTTAGATTGCTGTTAGATTGTTTCGTATGTCTGTAGATTAGTTAGTATTGTCTGTTAGATTGTTAGTATTGTCCGTTAGATTGTTAGTATTGTCTGTTAGATTGGTTAGTATTGTCCGTTAGATTGTTAGATTGTCTGTTAGATGTTAGGTATTGTCTGGTAGATTGTTAGTATGTCTTGTTAGATTGTTAGTATTGTCCTGTTAGATTGTAGTATTGTCTGTTAGATTGTTAGTATTGTCTGTTAGATGTTAGATTGTCCGTAGATTGTTAGTATTGTCTGTTAGATGTGTATTGTCTGTTCGATTGTTAGTATTGTCTGTTAGATGTATATTGTCTGTAGAGTGTTAGTATTGTCTGTTAGATTGTAGTATTGTCTGTTAGATTGTTCAGTATTGTCTGTGAGTTGTTCGTATTTGTCTGTGTTAGATGTTAGTATTGTCTGTTAGATGTTTAGTATTGTCTGTTAGATTGTAGTATTGTCGTAGATTGTTAGTATTGTCTGTTAGATGTTAGTATTGTCTTTAGATTGTAGTATTGTATGTTAGATTGTAGTATTGTCAGTTAGATTGTTAGTATTGTCTGTTAGATGTTAGTATTGCCTGTTAGGATTGTTAGTATTGTTGTTAGATTGTTAGTATGTCTGTTAGATTGTAGTATTGTGTGTTAGATTTAGTATTGTCTGTTAGATTGTTAGTATGTCGTAGATTGTTAGGTATTGTCGTTAGATTGTTAGTATTGTCCGTTAGATTGTTAGTATTGTCTGTTAGATTGTTAGTATTGTCTGTTAGATTGTAGTATTGTCTGTTAGATTGTTAGTATGTCTGTTAGTTGAAGTATTTGTCTGAGAATTGTAGGATTGTCCGTTAGACTGTTAGTATTGTCTGGGAGATTGTAGTATTGTCGTTAGATGTTAGTATTGTCTGTTAGATTGTAGTATTGTCTGTTAGATTGTTAGTTATTGTCTGTTAGATGATTAGTATTGTCTGTTAGATTGTTAGTATAGTCGTTAGATGTTAGTATTGTCTGTTAGATTGTTAGTATGGTCTGTTAGATTGTTAGTATGTCTTAGATGTTATAGTATTGTCTGATAATTATCAGGACAATACTAATAATCTAAGACAATACTACAATCTAACAGACAATACTAACAATCTACAGACAATACTAACAATCTAACGGCCAATACTAAACAATCTAACGGACCAATCCTAACAATCTAACAGACAAATACTAACAATTAAACAGGACAATACTAAAACAATCTAACAGACAATACTAACAATCTAACAGGACATTACTAACAATCTAACAGACATACTAACAATATAACAGACAATACTAACATCTAACAGACAATACAACAATCTAACGGACAAATTACGAACAAGCCTAACAGACAATACTAACAATTCTAAAAGACATTATAAACAATCTAACAGACAATACTAACAATCTAACGGACAAAAAACCTTTAATTTTTTCCCCTTTTTAAAACCCAAAAAAAACCAAAAAAATACTTACGGGTGAGAGTTCCTCAACTTCAAAAACACCAATGCCCTCTTGTCCCCCTTTCCACACCAGTTGTATTGCAGGCCAAGGAGCCGGCCAGACCCTCTCATGAGGCCACGGACCCTATCCTCAATCCTGTCCCTCCCACCAAGTACAGCTCGGAAATCTGCAAATAAATAATAAATTTAAAAATAAAAAAAACAAATATAATCCATGTAAAAGTAAGGGTTTTATTCATTCATTGTACAGAAAAGATCCATTAATTAGAAAAGACTGAAACCCCATGGCCTTATATATATTAGCTATTCAAAGTTGGGTTTCCCTTTTGTAAAGTTTACCAAAAAAAGACCTTGGAGTCTAATTCCAAAAAACCTAAAACCTAACCCCAATGTACGGAGGTAATAAAAGCTAATAGATTAATAGGTTTTACATTTGGGAGAACCTTTTTCATATAAATTGAAAAGGATCCCCCCAAAAAATCTTAAATTTTTAATTTTCCCCTTTTTTGGGGGGAAAAAAGCCTTTTTTAATTCTTTAAAAAACAAATTGTAAAGTTTCCCTTGGGGTTTGCCCCCAAATATAAAAAAAAAATATAAAAAAAAAATTAAAAAAAAAATTAAAAAAAAAATAAAAAATTAAAAAATATAAAAAAAAAATAAAATTGAAAAAAAAAAGGGGGGAAATATAAAAAAAAAATAAAAATTAAAAAAAAAATTTAAAAAATATTTTAAAATAAAAAAAAAATAAAAAATTAAAAAATATAAAAAAAAATAAAAATTTATTGGGGGGGGGGGGGGGGGGGGGGGGGGGGTTTTTTTTTTTTTTTTTTTTTTTTTTTTTTTTTTTTTATAAAATATTAATTTTAAATAATTAAATTAAATAAAAAATAAATTAAATATAAAAAATAAATAAAAACCCATTAAAAGTAATTTGGTATTATTATTTAAAATATATTAATTAAAAAATAAAATATTTATATATTTTAAAACTATTATTATTTTAATTTTTTAAATTTAAAGAAAAAATTATCTAATTTAAAAATAAAATAAAATTAATAATTAAAATAATAATTAATGGGTTTTTAATTAAATTTTATATAAATTAAAAATAAAATTTATAAATTTTAGTTATTTAAAATTTTAAATTGGTATATTTTAAAATAATATTATAAAGAAAAATAAAAAAATAAAAAAATTATTTTAATTAAATAAATAAAAAAACAATTAAAAATAATTTATTATAAATTAAAAGGGAATTTAATATTTAAATAAAATATTATAAAAAAGTAAAATAATATTTAAATTTATAAAATTTAAAATTATATATAAATATAATATTTAATATTTAAAATTAAAATTTTAATAATATATTTATTTTTAAAAAAAAACTAGATAAAAAATTAATTTTTTAAAAAAATATAAATCTTTTTTTATTATAAATTAAAAATTAAAAATTTTTTTTGTTTTTTTTATATATATAATATAAATATATATAATTATATAATTATATATATATTTATATATATATATATATATTATATATATATATTAATATAATATTTTAATATTTTATATATATATACAGACACACACACTTTCCCCGGTAACTGGTATTGCAAATACAATGAAAAAATGTATGCTGAAAAACTTTCAGTTCTCAGTTTAATTGTCCCATTATGTACTAAAACATTCTAATTATAAATACAAAAAAAATTGCTGAGGAGCATCCATCGCAAAACTTACAATTTGCTTCTCCACTTTCGCGTCTTGAAGTCTAATCTCCAGGTCTCCACATCCACCAACCAGTCAAAAAAAATTGACCCTCTGGCAGCCCTGGCTGTCCGCGCTGTGATGGAAGGTTCCGCCTCAGTATTCTTTCACCCAAACTTTCCCCTGGTTGATTTCCTGCAAAACTCGTTCGAAACGCCCCCACAGCAGAAAAATAACGCCCAAAGGTCACGTACTGCAATGAAAATATATTTAAATTTCCCAGGTCCCCTAATCATGATTTGTAAACAGTATCGGATAAAATCTTCAAAGGATTCTCATAAAAAAATCACAAAGTTCTTCCTTGAATACTAACTAGTGAAATAACACTTTTTTTACAACATTTTGAGAGAGAGAGAGAGAGAGAGAGAGAGAGAGAGAGAGAGAGAGAGAGAGAGAGAGAGAAGAGAGGAAGAGAGGAGAGAGAAAAGAGAGAGGAGAGAAGAGAGAGAGAAGGAGGAGAGAAAAAGGAGGGGGAGGAGAGGAGAGAGAGAGGTGGGGGTCGTGTCAAAAGTAAACCACATTGACATGTGACACACGTGTAGGTGTAAATAGTGCGCCTGAAAGTCCCTGTGAAAACGTGACCCTCAGCCGTAACATTTTTAAAAACTTAGTTATTATCCTAAAACATAGTTTCAGATAGATGCCCCCGGGACGGGGGACATCTTTAGTTCTGCCCTCATTCCCTTCACAAAACCTCTTTGTTTTTGTACCCCCCAGTATACCATATTCTTTGTTTAAATATAAAAAAAAAAGAGAGAGAGAAGCTTAACATTTCACGGGGGACTAGGAAGCTGCGGGTTGCATGGAATTTGATGGGTCTTCCATGCCATTCGGGGGCTGCAAAAGGGTCTTGAACTGCAAAGTTTTAAAAAAAAAATAAACAGTGGTTTTTTCCCAAAACTCCGTGCAATTTTAAAAAAACCTGATTTAACATTGTACATGAATAAATGTTTTTATTTCAATAATGGCTTCCGGGCAATTTAAAATTTACATTAAAATTTAAAAAAATTATGGGTTTTCTTTAAACAGGTGCAAAATTTTTAGTTGTGATATTCAATCCGATTATTAAATATGGAAACCCCTTACTAAACACTTAAATAAAAATTGAATGCTAAGGCTTACCAATCTTTATGAAATGTTAAGGAAAAAAAATTTTACTTGAAAGAAAAAAATTATCGGGGTATAAAGGACATGTCTTTTTGGGGTTGGGGGCTTTGGTGGCACGGCGGGGTCTTGCACGGTTTCCATCCCACGGGAAAACCTTCGCCCTACTGCTGCTGGGGGGAGTCAATGCTTTTATGAAACCTAATTTTTCTTTCTGATGTTAAGGCAAGGGTTGTCTTCGGGGTTGAGTCAGTGCCGTTTGGGGCACCGGGGAAGGATTTTATAAAGGAAAAAATATATGGGGATTCTGTTATGATTTCTTTCATGTTTAAAAGAAACTAAAATTTAAATTTTCAACTAGGCACGGTTGCAGGGCGGGGACATTGAAGACCCGAAATGATGAAATCTATAACTGACCACACAAAAGTGCACCTCTGCCATACCTACAGTACTGAAAAACATACACAAACCAGCCTCTATAAAGATGTAAATAAAAAATCTAAATAAATAAAAGGAAAAGGAAGGATATTTTTCAAAGGACATCTTGCACAGCCGAAGCGGTTCAAAAAATTTTAAAACCCTCTTTTTTCAAAAAAATTTTATTGCAGGGTTTTCAATGCAATCACGTAGCCTGTCATCTAACTAATAGATCTGTTGTGCTAATCATCATGCAAAGGGTACAAAGAGCTACAATAGTAACTTATAATATTTGTAGGGAACAAATTTTTTGGCATATTTGACTTTCCTTATCTCAAGTATAAAAAAATTTGGATGTGATGTAAAATTTTGAGGAGAAGGACTTTTTAGACAGAAAAATCCAAAGGGACGAAACCTTTCTTTTTTTTACTGTTCCTAAAGCTGATTGTGTCATCGTTTTTCAATAAAGCACACTTATAGCCTTCTAGAATCCTTTTTAGTTTTAAATATTGGCACTGGGTCAAATTGACTTTTAGTTACAAGTGAGTAAAGCTATGAAAAACAAAAAAAAGCTACCTTCTGCTTTTCTTTGACTGCGATAATTGCATCTCTGTCGCGGTTTTCGTCAACGTCGCAGGGCAGACTGAAATTCGGCTAACCGCAACTTCTGCCGTGCTTTATTTTAGGAGTCTGTAGATATTACCAACAATTAGGATTTCAGGAGTCTGTAATATGTACCCAACAATTAGGGATTGTAGGAGTCTGTAGATATAGTACCCAAAATTGGTTTGTAGGAGTCTGTAGAAAATTTTACCAAAATTATATTGTAGGAGTTGTAGATAAAGTACCAACAATTAGGATTTTAGGGGTCTGTAGAAATTGTTAACCAACAATTAGGGATTTAGGAGTCTGTAAATAGTACCCCCAAAAATTAGGTATAAACAAGACAAGAAAAATTTGAATTACTAATACAGATAACAAACCAGTATAAGCTATTCAAAAAAAAGTCCTCATGCCTGTACAGGTTCCCTTTCTCTTTATGAGACTTGAAAAAAAGGATTATTACCTATTTCCAGAAAAATCGGCGGGGAACACTGCGTTTAATACAATCAACATTTGGGTTTCGTAAACCCGAATAAATGGGGGCCAAATCCTGACCCTTCTCTCTATGAGCTTTCCGTCGCCAAAAAATTACTTCTGGAGATAGACTGTTGTTTATAGGGGGGGGTGGGGAGATCATTTAAGTGATCTTCTTCCTCTTGCGACCTGCATCGCCTTCTTCCCCTTTCCGCGGCTCTTTTTTTTAATGCAGAATTGGGTTTATGAGGGTTTTAAAACGTGGGATTTGGGTTAGGTTAGAACAAAAAAGAACAAAAAAAATATGAGAAAATAAGGAAGCTACAAAGGCCCCGAGACCCCACACATGGTAGTTCCTGTTACTTTAAAAATTTTTTACCTAATCCACCTTTCATCCCCATCCATTAATTTATCTAGCCTCTTTTTAAAGCTCCCCCATGGGCTTGACCTCCCTTTTACATACACACCCACACAAACTCAGCAACCCTACTCAGGTCCCCGCCTCCAACTAGAGGTTCTGCGGCGCCAAGGCAATAATGCTGTCCCCACACCCAAAAACTACGTGAGAATTGTGTTTTGGGGGGTTTTTTAACTGATTTTGTAACCTTATATTGTTTAAAAAGCTTTTTCATGCTCTTACTATATTCTACCTTGATTGGGTTCCAGATTCCATTTACAATCTCCAAGCCGTTTTAACATATCAAAAATGGAGGGAACATGACTAAAATTGCATTGATATAATTTTTATTCAAAAAAAATGTCGTATAAGTAAAAAAATTTTGGTTGTTTAATTTTTTATATCTCCTATACATTCTTCCTATTAAAAAAATCTTATATCTCCAAAAGTAGGGTTTGCAACGGAAGCTCATAGGGAGGTTTCTTGAATTAATAAGGTGAAATGAAAAAAATTTCCCATCAAAACATGGAAAAGGTACTTTTAAACCCCTTTTTCAAATTTCTGGTTGAAAGTACCAAAAAACCGTTATATTTTTGGTTTCGTAAGGAATAAATACGCCTTTACTGAGCCGAAAATAATGAGAAAAAAATAACTGTAAAGGGCCTGTGGAGCCCCCAACTTTTCGGAAATTAATCCAACAATGCACTATGGCAGTGCGTATCTATATCACTGTCTGTATGTACGGAACTCTGAAAAAATAGATCGCTAGGTAAAAAACGGAAATTTTGAGGGAAAATAATAGGTTGTAAAAAAACCAAAAGAGAAAGTCATTTAATAAAACCCTGTTTTGTCACAACGCTTACCTTTATGGTAGTGTTACAATACCCTATAGAAAGTGCCACAGGTAAATTGGTAGATATCCAAGACTTAGGGGAAAAGGCAGGTGGGTCGGTGCGATCGGTCAGATGATGTACGTAATGTACATCGTAATGTAGAGAATTTTAGGTGATGATGTAGATGTGGAGCTAACTTAAAAAAGTACCAAAGTACTTCCTTTAAATACACTGAACACTAAATCGAGAGAGAGGTTTTTTCTTTTTTTTTTTTTTTTTTGTCCGGTGTGTCAGCGGTGGCTTGCATATTTGAAGGACACCTCTCTAAGCGGGACAGCCAATCAGAGACGCTGAGAGAAGCTGAGTCTCTTTCCAGCCAACCAGTGCGTAGCTCCTAAAAGTTGCATGAAGTCACAATTGGCGCGAAAAGGTTAATGCCAAGTGACTGTGGGCGCCATTTTAAACTGCAAGACTTATATAAGACACACCACAACATACTTCAAATTAAGGAGAAGGAGGAAGTATTTAGGAAGATCTGGGAAAACGTCTTTTATATCAGTCCCGAAGAAAACAGGAATTTCGACCCAAATAATGAAGCTATAGTAGATAATTACATAGCAGATAATGGGAACCTGCAAGCAAGATATGACAAGGCTGATATAAGTAGACTTGACGACTCGAATTATATCACTGCTAAGATAACAACGCAAGAAATATATAATATCATAAAACAACTTAAAAACAACACACCTGGTCAAAGCCAAATAAATAAAACAATATTGTTAAACATGCCAGAGGAAGCAATTACAATATACACAGAAATTTTAAATTCCTCATTATCATTAGGGTATTTTCCTAACAAATTCAAAACATGCCAAAAAACACTTATACCTAAAGCAAATATGACAAGTACAGATCCAATCAATTATAGACCCATTTCATTACTTGAGGTCCCAGGGAAAATTTATGAAAAAATAATTAACAAAAGACTTAGTAAATACCTAGAAACTAACAATATTCTCCCGGAAACACAGCATGGTTTTAGAGTATCTAGGGGTACAGACACTGCCTTGGCTGTGACAACAGAAAAAATAGCTGAAGCTCTAGCCAGCAAACAACAATGCTACTAGTTTTACGAGACGTATCAAAAGCCTTTGATAAAGTCTGGCACAATGGCCTAAAATATAAGATACTAACAACAGGATTGCCAGACATCATTAAACAACTAATTTGCACTTTTTTGGAAAACAGAACAGCAAGCATAACTATAAATAACTACAATGGTAATATATTCAGGATTAGAAGCGGAGTGCCTCAGGGCAGCTCCCTTTCACCGACCCTCTACTCACTCTACACATCAGACATTCCAGCACCTTCAGTAGGTTGTACTAATATTATATATGCCGATGACATCACTCAAATTATTACACAGCCTAATAAATCAAGAAGATTCATGGCTGCTAAGGTGGTAAGAGAAATAGAAAGAATCAACAATTATGAAAATAAATGGAAAATCCAAACGAACTCAACAAAATTTAAAATTATCCCAATGGCAGTTAAGAAAAACATACCCTATAAGCATAGAGGGAACAGTTATTCCTTACTCCAGCGAAGGCAAAATACTAGGACTAAATTTCAACAGAAGAGGTATTTTGAATCAAGTAAAACATAACAAAAATAAAGCAGGAGCAGCACTAACAACTTTAAAAATATTTACAGGATTAACTACTAATATAAAACTACATTTAATAAAGCATGTATCCTACCAATGCTGACATATCCAACATATACACTAAACACATATCCAAATCAGCTATGCTATCACTACTAAAAGTTCAAAATAAAGCCTTAAGGTTCGCCTTCGATGATAAATACCCATATGAAAGAAACACAGCAGAACTGCACCAATTAGGGAAACTGGAAGCAATAAAACACACCATTATATGACAGAGGTCAAAAACACAGACTTATAAATATATTACAAGACTCATTATACATGGAAATAATTGCAAACAATAACAACAGGGAACATGGTTGGTTCAGGAAACCAATCATTCAGCTAAATAAAATAAAACCACACCCAATATACACAGATTGATAAGAAGGAATTATTAGCATAATTTTCTACTTTATTTATTTACTTTATTATATATATAATATTTTTTTCTACTTTTGTCTTCTTTTTTTTTTTTTTTTTTTTTTTTTTAGATGCTAATCTGTCTTTTGACAGTCTGGGATGTTAAGAAATAAATTTAAAGGGAGCATAATATGATAATAATTAAATAGATATCAATTGATAAAGATGAAATACAAAAAAGAGAGAGACTAACAATAAAATAAAATTTTTATAAAAAATATAGCAAGGCGGTTAGCCCGCCATCTATCCAATCTTCGACTTTCCTTCACTTATCTTCTTCCTCTTTAATTCTTCTTTCACCCAACCTGTCTATCCCCCCCACTACACTTCAAATTCACCGACACTTAAAAAAGGTGCAGGGAGCAGGTAGGCAGACTGGGCTTCACACAAAAAACACTGAAATGGCACGAGAACAAGCCATATAAGACAACACTGTCACCACTAAACACATCGTAAATATATATAGCGACGATAATTCTCATTCTCTATCCTCCCACCATAAATATATGTATGTAGTATATATATATATATAAACGTACGTGTCGGTAATGATCGATGGTTGGTCAAAGGTAGGCAGGTTAATAATCCTTACGAAGCGGCAACACGACTCGGCACAACCTCTCTCTTTAGCGCTTGCGAGCCGACTGGCGACTGAGCTCGTTGCCGCTGCGTGCATGAGCTGCGTGAGAGTTGAAAACTTTCTTGTACACTTCAAATATACACCAGCGGGCATACGGAGGTAGCCGCTGTTATTCACCACAGATGTAATACTACATCAATATCTTCATATAACTGTTGTTTAATAATGTTTACACATAGAAAGAATAAATTCTTCAAATTCTGTACACTGATTTTCAATATAAAAAAAAATCCTCTCTGAAATACACCAGCTGCCCTACGGCGGGTATTCGGGGGCAAGTTTGCCGCTGGTGGCCGCCGTTCGCCGCTCTAATGCCTACGTAGGCCCGCCGGTGGTGGTTAGCTGGGTACGCTTGCTGGATCCAGCCAGGGAGGGTTGGCGCAGACTTGCACCGAGGGGTAAAGTCTGGCGTTGTGACGTCATCGATTTGGCGCAGATGTAGCTCCTGATCCATGAAAGTTTTCGAAAGAGGAGTATCTCAGACTTACACTGACATACACCGGCGTATGTGTTTGCTGGATCTGGCCCCAGAACAGCTGTTGGAAGTCGCTAGGTCGTGCAGACCGGAAGTAAGCCTCTCTGAATGTAGCCCCAGATCTTTCCTTTGCTGTAAAAATTGTCTGTTGTCGAGCCATAAAATTAAGAAAAGTCACTGAATATACCAAATTAGCCAGTGGACAAGGATACTTAACTCGTTATATCTATAAAATATTGCTTATATCTATTGAAAAGATGTAGTTTATGGAGAACGATGTTTGATTTAGCGAAGCAGCTTAAAGGGTGGTTCACACTGGGTAAATGTCGGCAAGCATAGGCTGAGATGACTCCCCGGGGAGTCATCTCAGCCTATGCTTGCCGGAAAAACCTACACCGCTCGATTGGTTTTATCTGCCGAGTTGCCGAGAATGTCCGTGCGCCAAATTCAAACAAACGCAGAAGCCAGCACCACCCTCTTCCCCACTCACTCCAATTATTGGTATAATTTCGGTATTGGGCACTAAAAACTAACTAATTTAACTTACATCATCGTGCATATCCTTTCACCCTTATTTTGAATCCCAATTTCCCATGGCAATGGCGATACATATAATGCCGAAAATCTTCCGTTTTAGCTACAGCCAGAGATGGTTGTTAGGTTAAATCAGATTAAGCAAGCAAGGATTAATCAGATTGATCAGGAAGGAGAGTATAGTACATCTAGTACGGGTGCGACGATTCATGGTTGAATGTACACCGTAAACACTGTTGATGGCGGGGACGCGAGAACAACAAACCAGCATTTGTTCCCCGGAACGAATTGCGTGTGTGAACGTAATCTCCGCACTCGCCCGAACACCACCGACTTCCCGGGGCAAAAAAGTGCAGCTATTTGGCCAGTGTGAACCAGCCTTTAGAATACTCCCTGATACACTCCTAATACTACTCCTTATTATAATACTAATACTCCTCTCTTCACTCCCCCCCTCCCAGAACTCCCTCCTGCGCCTCATGCTGTCCCGGGACCCCGCCTGCCGCCCCACCACCCACGGCATCAGGGCCCGCAAGCCCCTGAGGTCCCTCCAGGGGCACGCCATAGAGGACATATGCCCCGAGGACCACTTCAGACTGTCCAGACAACGCTCCCACTTCACCTCCTCCACCTCCTCCACTCCCTCCCTCTCCTTGTCCTCAAATACCTCCACTTGATAATACTCTTCCTCCTCCACCTCCTTCTCTCTCCTCCTCCTCCTCCTCAAATACCTCCACTTGATAATACTCCTCCTCCTCCACTCCTCTTCCTCCTTCTCTCTCCTCCTCCTCCTCCACTTCCTTCACTTCCTCTCTCCTCCTCCTCCAATACCTCCACTTGATCTCCTCCTCCTCCACCTCCTCCTCCTTTTCCTCTCTCCTCCTCCTACTTCTTCTTCCTCTTCCTCCTCCTCCACTTTTTTTCATTCCTTTTGTGTTTTTGCATCAGTTTTTTTGTTCTCTCTCTCTCTCTTTTTATTATTATTATTATTATTTTTCACATTCCTATTAACATTCCAACCTCTACTACTACTACTACAACTACTACAACAACTACTACTACTACAACTACTACTACTACTACAACCACAACAACTACTACAACAACTACTACAACAACTACTACTACTACTACAACTACTACAACAACTACTACTACTACTACTACTACAACAACCACAACAACTACAACTACTACTACTACTACTACTACTACAACAACCACAACAACTACAACTACTACTGCTACCTGGCTGGTGAGGTTGTTACTGTTTTAATGTTATTTATGGGGTTGTAAAAGGAATGGTTCATGAGTCGTTTAAGAGAGAATTGCTATAGTAGTTAAGCAAAGAAATTTAAATGACAGTAAAATAAACTAGATGTAATTTGCTAAAGTGTTTATTGATCATATATATAATTTGGGACGTCAATTTTTACCTTTTTGAAAATATTTTGAATGTTTATAACATATGTAAGTACTTTTTAATATACAAGAGAATTCTAATTACTTTTTCATATACAAAAAGTATCAAGTACTTTTTTCATAGGGACACAGAAATTACCAGATACTTACCTTTTCTATAGACAGAAATTCGAAGTACTTTTCATAGACACGAAATTCAGGAAGTACTTTTTCGTACAGAAAATTAGAAGTACTTTTTCATACAGAAATTAGAAGTACTTTTTCATACAGGAAAAATTAGAAGTAGCTACTTTTGCATAGCCAAAAGTCAGAAGTACTCTTTCATACAAGAAAATTTAGAAGTACTTTTCCATACAGAAATTAGAAGATTTTTAATACAGAAATTATGAAGTCCACTTTTTCATCGAAATTAGAAGTAATTTTTCATAGAACAGAAATTAGAAGAAGTACTTTTTTCATACCCAGAAATTAGGAAGTACTTTTTCATACAAAATTAAGAAGTGCTTTTTCGATTAGACAGGAAATTAGACGTACTTTTTCATAGACAGAAATTAGAAGTACTTTTCAATAGACAGGAAAATTAGAAGTACTTTTTCATATAGAAATTAGACGTACTTTTTCATAGACAGAAATTAGAACTTAACTTTTTCATACAGAAATTAGATAGTACTTTTCATACAGAAATTAGAAGTACTTTTTCATACCATAAATTAGAAGTCACTTTTTCATACAGAATTAGTAAGTTCTTTTTTCCTACAGACAGAAATTAGAAGTCTTTTTTACTAGACAGAAATAGAAGTACTTTTTCTACAGAAATTAGAAGTACTTTTTCATACAGAAATTAGAAGTACTTTTTCATACAGAAATTAGACCGTACTTTTTCATGAGACAGAAATTAGAAGTACGTTTCCATACAGAAATTAGAAGTACTTTTTCATAGACAGAAGATTAGAATTACTTTTTCATAGACAGAACATTAGGAAGTACTTTTCATACAGAAATTAGAAGTTACTTTTTTCATACAGAAATTAGAATTTACTTTTTCATAGACAGAAATTAGAAATCACTTTTTCATAGACAGACAATTAGGAAAGTACTTTTCAACAGAAAATTAGAAGTTACTTTTATGCAGATTATTAGAAGTACTTTTTCATACAGAAATTATTAGGAAAGTACTTTTTTTCATACAGAAAATTTAGAAGTTCTTTGCATAGAAAAAAAAAACTAGACAGAAATTTAGCATAGTACTTTTTCATACAGAAATTAGAATTACTTTGTCATAGACAGAAAAAAAAAATGAGAAGTTACGTTTCATACAGAAAATTAGAAGTACTTTTTTTCATAGACAGAAATTACGAAGACTTTTTCATAGACAGAAAATAGACAGTACTTTTTCATTACAGGAATTAGAAGGTAATTTTCATAGTACAGAATTGGAAGTACTACTTTTCATAGGACAAGATATTAGAAGTACTTTTTCATAGACAGAAATTAGAGTACTTTTTCATACAGAAATTAGAAGTACTTGTCATAGACAGAAATTAGAATGTACTTTTCATGAGACAGAAATTAGAAGTACTGTTCATACAGAAATTAGAAGACTTTTCATTACAGAAAATTAGAAGTACTTTTATAGACAGAAATTAGAAGTTACTTTTTATAGAAAGAAATTAGAGTACTTTTCATAGACAGAAATTAGAAGTACTTTTTCATACAGAAATTAGAAGTACTTTTTCAAAGACGAAACTAGAAGTACTTTTTCATACAGAAATTAGAAGTACTTTTTCATACAGAAAAATAATTAGAAGTACTTTTCATACAGAAATTAGAAGTCTTTTTCATACAGAAATTATAAGTTCTTTTCATACAGAAAATTAGAAGTACTTTTTCATAGACAGAAATTAGAAGTACTTTTTCATCACAGAAATTAGAAGTACTTTTTATACAGCAAAATTAGAAAGAAGTACTTTTTCATACAGAAATTAGATAGTAATTTTTCATAGACAGGAAAATAGAAAATTTAGAAGATTTTTTCATACAGAAATTAGAAGTATTTTTCATAGACAGAAATTAGAAGTACTTTTTCATAGACAGAAATAGAAGTACTTTTTTCATACAGAAAATTAGAAGTACTTTTTCGCAGAAATTAGGAAGTACCTTTTCCATAGACAGAAATAAGAAATACTTTTTCATAGACAGAAATTAGAAGTACTTTTTCATACAGAAATTCGAAGTACTTTTCATGCAGATATTAGAAGTATTTTCATACAGAAATTAGAAGTCTTTTGCATACAGAAATTAGAGTTCTTTGTCATAGACAGAAATTAGAAGTACTTTTTCATAGACAGAAATTAGAAGTACTTTTTCATACAGAAATTAGAAGTACTTTTTCATACAGAAATTAGAAGTACTTTTTCATACAGAAATTAGAAGTACTTTTTCATACAGAAATTAGAAGTACTTTTTATAGACAGAAATTAGAAGTCCCACTTTTCATAGACAGAAAATTAGAAGTAATTTTTCATACAGAAAATTAGAATACTTTTTCATACAGAAATTAGATAGTACTTTTCATTACAGGAAAGTCTAGAAGTAACTTTTTCATACAAGAAATTTCTTAGAAGTAGTACATTTTTCCATACAGAAAAGAGAAGTACTTTTTCATAGACAGAATTAGAAGTACCTTGTTCATACAGAAATAGATAGTACTTTTTCATAGACAGAAATTAGAAGTACTTTGCATAGACAGAACTTAGAAGACTTTTTCACTGACAAATTAGACGTACTTTTTCATACAGATTATTAGAAGTACTTTTCTTTACAGAAATAGAAGTTCTTTTTCATACAGAATAGAAGACTTTTTCATATGACAGAAAATGAAGTTACTTTTCATACTGAAATTAGAAGTACTTTCTTCTATTACAGAAATGAGCATAGAAGTACTTTCATACTGAAATTAGAAAGTACTTTTCATAGACAGAAATTAGAAGTACTTTTTAACCTAGACACGAAATTAGAAGTACTTTTTATAGACCAGAATTCGAAGTACTCTTTTCATACAGAAATTAATTAGAAGACTTTTTCATAGACAGAAAATTAGAAGAGACTTTTTCATACAGAAAATTAGAAGTACTTTTCATAGACAGAAATTAAGAAGTACTTTTCATACAGAAATTAGAAGTACTTTTTCATACGAAATTAGAAGTACTTTTTCATAGACAGCAATTGAAGTACTTTTTCATACAGCAAAGTAGGAAGTACTTTTTTCATAGACAGAAAATTAGAAGTACTTTTTCATAGACAGAAATTTCCAGAAGTACTTTTTCATAGACAGGAAATTAGAAGTTACGTTTTCATAGGACACAGAAATTAGAAGTACCTGTTTTCATACAGAAATTAAAGTACTTTTTAATACAGAAATTAAAAGTACTTTTTCATACAGAAATTAGAAGTACTTTTGTAATACAGAAATTGGAAGAAGTAACGTTTTCATAGACAGAAATCTAGAAGTATTTTTTCATAGACAGGAATTAGAAGACTTTTTCCATACAGAAATTAGAGTAAGTTTTTCATACCAGGAAATTTAGAAGTACTTTTCATAGTACAGAAATTAGAAGTACTTTTTCATAGACAGAAATTAGAAGTTCTGTTTCATACAGAAATTAGAAGTACTTTTCATAGACAGAAATTAGAAGTACTTTTTCATACAGAAATTAGAAGTATTTTCTCATACAGAAATTAGAAGTACTTTTTATAGACAGAAATTAGACAGTACTTTTTATCAGACAGATGAATTAGACAAGTTACTTTTTCATACTAGAAATTAGAGTACTTTTTCATAGACAGAAATTAGAAGTACTTTTATCCTAGACAGAAAAATTAGAAGTACTTTTTCATCACAGGGAAAATGTAGAAGTACTTTTCATACAGAATTAGACGTACTTTTTCATAGCCAGAAATAGAAGTACTTTTTCATACAGAAATTAGAAGTACTTTTTCATACCAGAAATTAGAAGTACTTTTTCATAGACAGAAATTAGAAGTACTTTTTCATAGACAGAAAATTAGAAGTACTTTTCTTCATACAGAAATTAGAAGTACTTTTCATACAGAACATTAGAAGTTCTTTTTCATACAGAAATTAGGACAGTACTTTTCAATAAGGACATAATTTGCCCCAAACTAAGTAATACAAGTTCTTAAAGTTGAAAATAAAATAATTGGCACTTTTATAACTAATGTACTACTACTATATACTACTTACTACTACTACTATACTACTACTACTACTAACTTCTTACTAATACTATACTACTACTACTACTGCCACTATACTACTACTACTTCTACTTCTATCTACTTCTACTGCTACTACTTCTATACTACTACCTACTTACTACTACTACTACTGCCACTAATACTACTAATACTTCTACTTCTACTTACTTATTTGCTACTACTTCTACTACTACACTGCCACTTTCTACGCTACTACTATTACACTGCCACTACTACTACTGCCACTAATACTACTACTACTTACTGCCACCTACACTACTACTATGCCACTCTACTACTTGCCACTACTACTACTACCACTTCTGGCTACTACTTACCTACTACGACTACTACTACTACTAACTGCCACTTCTACGCTACTATACTACTACTGCCTACTCCTACTGCCACTACTACTACTATACTACTGCACTAGATACTTACTACTACTACTACCACTACTTACTACTACTACTACTCGCCAATACTACTACTGCCACTACAATCTTACCAATTCTACTGCTATTACTAATACTACTACTATACTTTACCTTTTACTGCACTTTCGACTGCTACTATACTACTACTGCACTACTAATAATTCCACTACTACTACTAATACTGCCACTATACGACTACTACTACTACCTAAGACTACTACTACTACTACTACTACTGCCACCTACTATACTGCCCACTACTACTACTACTACTACTGCCATCACTACTACTGCCACTACTACTACTACTACTACTGCCACTACTACTACTACTACTACTGATACTGCCACTACTACTTACTACTACTTGACCACTACTACTATTTACTACTACTGCCACTATACTACTTGCCACTACTACTACTATACTCTGCCAATACTACTACTGCCACTACTACTACTATACTACTGCCACTATACACTACTATAACCTACATGCCACTAGTAACTAATACTACTGCCCACCTACACTACGCACTTATCTACACTACTACTACTGCCACTACTACTATACTATACTACTACTGCCACTACTACTCTACTACTGCCACTACTACTATGCATACTACTTACTACTACTACTGCCACTACTACTACTACTATTACTACTACTGCCACTACTACTAACTACTACTACTGCCACTACTACTACTGCCACTCAATACTTACTACTACTACTACTGCCAATAATACCTTTACTGCCACTCTACTACTGCACGACTAACTTACTACTACTACTCACTACTGCCACTACTAACTACTATACCTGCCACTATACTACATGCCACTACTACTACTTACTACTACTGCCACTACTACTACTGCCACTACTCACTATATACTACTGCCACTACTACTACTATACTACTGCCACATAATACTACTGCCATACTACTACTACTACTACTGCCCACTACTACTACTACTACTACTGCCAGTACTACTACTACTACTACTGCCACTACTACTACATACTACTGCCACTACTACTACTGCCACTACCTACTACATTACTCATACTGCCACTAATACTACTACTACCTACTGCCACTACTACATACTACTACTACTGCCACTACTACTATCTGACCACTACTTACTACTACGACTACGCCACTACTATACTACTAATACTGCCACTACTACTACTACTACTACTGCCACTACTACTCAATGACTAACTACGGCCACTACTACTACTGCCATCTACTATCTATACTACTACTGCCACTACTACTAACCTAGCTATACTGCCACTACTACTACTGCCACTACTAATACTATACTTACTGCCACTATACTACTACTACTACTGCCACTACTATACTATACTACTGCCACTACTACTTACTGCCGACTACTACTACTACTACTACTGCAACTATACTACTACTTACTACTGGCCACTACTACTACTACTACTACTGCCACTTACTTACTACTGCCACTACTACTACTACTACTACTGCCACTATACTATATACTACGCCACTACTACACTACTACTACTGCCACTTACTATTACTATACTACTGCCCCCCCAATACACTAATACTACTACTGCCACTACTACTACTTGCCACTAATACTATATACTATACTGCCTTTATACTACCTATAATACTACTGGCACTACTACTTAACACTATGCCACTACTACTACTACTACTAATGCCACTATATACTAATACTACTGCCACTACTACTATACTACTATTACTACTACTACTACTACTATACTACTTACTACTACTACTAGTACTATAATACTACTACTAATCACTACTACTTATACTACTACTATACTACGAATACTACTACTAAGAACTACTACTACTACTCTACTGCCACTTACTACTACTACTACTTACTGCCACTACTACTACTACTAATACTGCCACTAATACTACTACTACTACTGCAACTACTCCTACTCCACTATTACTACTACTACTACTGCCACTACTACTACTACTACTACTGCCACTACTACTACTGCCAATACTAACTATACTATACTTCCATACTACTACTACTACTACGCACACTACTACTACTACTTACTACTGCCCCTACTATACGGCCACTACTACTGACTACTACTACTGCCACTACTACTACTACTAACTACTGCCTACTAATACTACTACTACTACTGCCACTACTACTACTGCCACTATAATACTACTACTACTGCCACTAACTAACTACTACTACTGCCACTACTATACTACTACTACTGACCACTTACTACTACTGCCATTATAATAAATACTAATACTGCCACTACTACTACTACTCTACCTGCCACTAATACTGACTGCCCAATTACTAATACTACTACTACTCGCCACTACTAATACTGCCACTAATATATACTACTACTGCCACTACTACTTACTACATATACTGCCACTACTACTACTACTTACTACTGACACTACTACTACTACTACTACTGCCACTGCCTTACTACGCCACTACTGTTACTACTACTACTGACCACTACTACTACTACTACACTGCCACCTACTACTACTGCCACCTACTACTACTATACTACTTGCCACTAACTACTACTACTATAATGCCACTACTACACTACTACTACTGGCAATACTACTACTCTAATTACTACTCGCCACTACTACTACTGCCACTACTACTACTACTAAAAAAACTACTTTTTCGCGAGAAAAAAAAAATAAGATAGGGGTTGGTTTTTTGAAGGAATTTCTTTCAAAGTTTTACCTCCATTTTTTTTTTACGTCGGCGCGGAGAGTTCCTATTAAGCGACAGTTACCAGTTTATTATTAACATAAACAGTACCCAATCTATATATTTAAACAGCTTTTTACCCGTGTTTGTGAATTCAGGGACGGAATCATCGGGGGTTTAGTTTAGTGATTGGGGGCAAATTAGAGGGAGTCTGGGGTTTTGACATTTTACCGTAACCAATGTCCATGTATGTAATTGAAGAGTAGTTTTTTAAATTATTTTGGGACAAGCGGAAAAATTGTCCAATAACGAAATACCTTTATCTTTCATTGCACATATAGCTACAAGTGGAATCGCCGAAAACTTTTATGCGCAAGACTTTCGGTTGGTGTTTCAGTTATATGGACGATTAAACTGCGCGGTCACTACCGCCATTACCACATGCGTTTTCTATATTATTTTTTGTTTAGTATACTGTACAGTATTAATGCACTTCCGCGTAACCTTTAAAACTTATGGTATTATTCTAGTGTTTGCCCATACTCCCCCCTCTCCCCCAAAACAAGCTTGGGGACCTGGGGGAATGCAGGATATATGGCTGGGGTACAAAATATGCGTCGCAACCACATACTTTTTGAGTTATGGAAATTTAAAAAATTCTCTAGATTTAGGGAAAATTCATTGGATTTCTTCTGAGTCCAGAGACGTGTGAGCCTGACGATCCTCACAGAATGATGACTGAAGTGTTGAGAAACCCCCCCAACCCCCCAACCCCCCGCTAGGAGGTTAGGTTAGGTTAGATTTGGTTAGGTTAGGTTAGGTTAGGTTAGATTTGGTTAGGTTAGGTTAGGTTAGGTTATCGGTGGGTCAAGCCCCCCGCTAGGTTAGGTTAATTTTGGTTAGGCAAATTTCTCTAGATATAAGGAAATTACCCTAGATCTAGGGAATTTTAACCCCCTAAACAACTCTTAAATTACGTGTTTCCGACGCATAATTTGTTCCCCACCCGAAAACCCCGCATTCCCACAGGTCCCCAAACTTGTTTGGGGGAAGTGGGAGAGTATGGGCAAACACTAGAATTTTACCAAACTTATATACATATTGTAGAAATGATATAGTTGTCTTAGACTAATACTCATACAGACACAACCTCCCCTTCCAGAGGCCCCCCAACCATATAGGAGGTTTGGTTAGGGTATTATTGATTAGGGTAGGTTATATTTGGTTAGGTTAGGTTAGATCTGGTTAGATTTGGTTAGATTTAGGTTAGGTTAGGTTAGTTTATCGGTGGGTCAAGCCCCCCGCTAGGCTAGGTTAATTTTGGTTGGGCAAATTTCTCTAGATATAAGGAAATTACTTTAGATCTAGGGAGTTTGTCTCCTCTACGCAATTCTTAAATTACGTGTCTCCGACGCATTATTTGCTCCCCACCCGAAAACCCCGCATTCCCACAGGTGCCCAAACTTGCTTGGGGGTTAGTGGGAGAGTATGGGCAAACATTAGAAATTTACCGGAAAAACTAGTCAGTGTCTCAGAAAATGACCGCGCAGTCCTCGTCCATTTTTACCAAAAGCACTAATTTTAGGCAAGGAAAATCTAGTCAGTGTTTCAGAAAATGACTGCGCAGTCCTCGTTCATTTTTATCAAAAGCACTAATTTTACCCAAGAAAAAACTAGTTAGTGTCTCAGAAAATGACCGTGCAGTCCTCGTCCATTTTTACCAAAAGCACTAATTTTAGGCAAGGAAAATCTAGTCAGTGTTTCAGAAAATGACCGCGCAGTCCTCGTTCATTTTTACCGGTATCTTTCCCTTAATATCCTACTAACCTAACCATTACCTTCGGCGAGAGTTCCCGGATTGTGTCAGGACGAGAATTTTGGTAGACGAGAGTACCAGGTACCGTTCTCATTATCCCTGAATGATACGATTAGGTCACTCAGAATGTCTGCCTCTTAACGCCCTTGAATTATATGATTATATGGTCAACCATGATGTCTGCCCCTTTTTGTCCCTGAATTATTAGGTTAATCAGGATGGCTGGCCCATTATTGCACTAGAAATATTTATTAAAAGTCAATCAGGATGTCTGCGCCTTAAATTATTGCCTCCAAATTGTTTATTTCTGGTCAATCTGTACTGTCAATGGTACTCCTTAGTGGGGTACCGTTGATTCGGGCCGCCTATAGTAGCATGCATACCCAGCAGACAGGGCAGTTTAACGGTCGTTTTCAGAGACACCTAATTTTTTTTTCTTGGCCTACAATAGGGGCTTGTTCTAATGGAGATAGTTTTATTTTGCGCAAACCCATAAAAAAAAAAAAAAAAAAGGTATACTTTGTGGTTAAGGTTAGGTTAGGTTTCATTAAAACCTATAAGGTTAGGTTAGGTTTCATTAAAACCTTTAAGGTTAGGTTAGGTTTCATTAAAACCTATAAGGTTAGGTTAGGCTTCATTAAAACCTATAAGGTTAGGTTAAGTTTATTTTTTTTCATAATTTTTTTTTTTTTTTTTTTTTTTTTGCGCAAAATAAAACTATCTCCGTTAGAACAAGCACCTATTGTAGGCCAAGAAAAAATAGTCGGTGTCTCTGAAAACGCCCGCGAAACTCGTCCAGTATGCATTTAATATAGGCGGCCCCAATCAACTGTATCCCCTTAGTGTAGGGGAAGCACACTCTGTTCACAACCGAGAAGTCCCGGGTTCGATCCCCGGGTGGAGCGGAAACAGTTGGGCTGTTTCCTTAAACCCGAGCCCCTGTCCACCCAGCAGTGAATGGGTACCGGGTGTTAGCCGGCGGTTTGTAACCCGCCTCCCGGGGTGCTGGCTTCGGCCAACACTATAAGCACTAGCAGACAGCTCTCTGCTTGGGGTAGTCTGCGAGAGAGCTGTCTGGTTACAGCAGCGATCCATCTCAGCTGCGTCAATAACTGAAGAAATTCTTCAATCATCATCATCAAACCCTTCCTTATCGCTTTAAACATGATACATCGATTTGTTGTGTCAACCCAGATGCCAGCTGAGTAATCAGCTGATTAATGTTTGTAAACATTATTTATCACGTGACAGCCTTGTGATTGGCTGATAGATCTGAATAGATAATATAAACACTGCTGTGATTCGCTATTAGCGAGGATGACGTCAATGTATTAGCCAGCCAATCAGCTGTCTCTGTGGAGATACTCCGAGATACTCTTCCCTGCGCCCGGTGTAAGTCCATCTCGGCAGATTATTCAAACAGCCTCGGCGCAAGAGGGGGGTGAGGGTTGCGCCGGAGTAGCATTTACACCATACTTACACCGCTTGACTTACACTTTTTTGCTGGATCTGGCCCCTGGGCAACTTTTGGCATTCTGCAGGCACATTGATGACGTATTTAAAGACGTTGAGGTGTCAAAACCAGCAACTGCCTCCAGGCAGTTGTAGAGCACGCAATATACATAAAAATACTCATAAATTGAGTATATATGATGTTTTCTGACTCAAGAACTGAACAGGGCAAGTATACAAATGAAATTAGGCCATATTACAATGCCATCCGCTCGTGATGAGTTTGTTATGAGGTGATGAGCCGAGTGGCGAACGATGGCATCTGACCATGACTCACCACACGGCTCTGCGACAGACAAGGTATTTTCCTTCTCATCCTTCTTTCTCTTACCCTTTATTCTTCCCTTCTTCCTCTACCTAATTCCTCCTCCTTCATCACCACTACTACTACTACTACTACTACTACCACTACCACTACTACTACCACTACCACTACTATTACTGCTGCTACTACTACTATAGCCGTGCTTTTGTCGTCCAAGCATCGTCTTGGTACGAAGACCGTTTTTTCTCGCAATTGAAAACGGATTGGTTTCTGCGACAACAACACAACAAGCTTGGTAGGGGCCGAAATAATAATCAGTCTAAAACATTGCAAACAATATCACAAAGCAGTATAACACACATTTCAGCAAGTGTTATTGGAGTAGTCTTCGTAATCCAAGACGGTGCTGGGACGATAAAAACACGGCTTATTACTGCTGCTACATAAGAACATAAGAAAATAAGGAAGCTACAAGAGGCCGCGAGGCCTACACGTGGTAGCTCCTGTAAAGGAGCTAGTTATAGTAGCTCCTACTACAACTACTACCAACTGCTATAAGAAAAGGTTAGGAGGAGGAAGAGGAGGAGAAGCTAGGAAGGAGGAGGAGGAGGAGGAGGAGGAAGAAGGGTGGAGCATTTTGGTGTGGATGATAAATTTGTTTATAAACACAGCTGAGAGCGTGGAAGCCTTGTGATTGGCTGAAACTTTTTGAGAAATACTATGTGATTCGCTGGCGAGGCTGTGACGTAATTGTACTCGCTCAGCCAATCAGCTATCGAAGCCCATAGTGACACCCAAGGATAGTACATAGAGGATAGGGGTGTGTGTGTTAAAGTTTGGAGGACGGACGCTGCGCCATCTTCAGGAAATGAATCGAAACAGTGCAACTTTTTAGGGGTGTCTTAAGTATTTTCACTCCTCCGCGTGAGCCTTGCTTTATTTTGTATTATGATTTTTTTTCTTCGCATAACTTTATCTATCTATTATTTTGACTATAAACTAAATACATAAAAAGGTAGATGGAAAAACATTATAACTTTTTATTTTTTTATTGAGAATTTAAGCAGCCAGGCTTGATATTCAATGCATGCAAGTGTTGCAATGCTAAATACTGTGAAAGTAAAAGGTCTGAAACCAGTAATCGTGTAAGCAGTAACAATAGTATTGTGGAAGAAATTATTGTTCCTTTAGAAGCACTTTAGAAGCAGACAATATACATCCTTAATATTCATTTACTACATTTATTGAAATTTCAATGTAATTATGAAATGGTTAGCAATCAACATAAGCATAGGATTAAATCAGCAATCAACACCACCATAAGGAAATAATTATGTACAGTAATAGAAATGAAAAAACATAACATGTTCATATCATGAAGCAATAAAGCAGACAGCAAAATCATTGCATTTTTTAAAGTTCAATGTGTGCAGTGTTGTCAACTGGCATTGTATTTCATTATGTCATGGTAGGCAAGGACAAATGCAAAACTTTCATGCAACATTCTTCTGAAAGAAATCCCGTACATAGCAAGAATTCCAGTTCCCATGCCTCTTTGCATTCTGACATAAATATGATAATAACATGCACAAATTCATACATGACATAAATAATAAAGGGCAGATTATTGTAATAGTATTCAAATTATCCCCAAAAAATATAAATAAATAAATAAATAAATTAAATATGTATAGACAAATAAATGAATAAAAAACCCCAACTAATTTCCTTTCCCACATGCTGTAAAAAGTAAGAAAAAAAAAAATTAAATACTACTAATAATATTTTAGGGCACCATACTATTCCCCTGCATTCATTGTGATGATACAGATAGATTCATAGCGTGCAAAAACCTTTTCCCACAAACATTATATAACGCACCATGCATAAGATTATAGAAGGAACATTTACACATATTATAACATGCCCAAAGCTGCATGACAGCCTTCAAATGACAAATTAAGAAGGCTGATATTTTTAGCAAAGCTGTGCATCACACAACACCACACCAGGTAAAATGTGCATAGAGTTGCAAAGCATGCTAAACCCAAAAGCAACCAAGTTATATCAGTGCAGAGGAAATTAATAATTACCATTGTCAGCTGGAACAGTTGCCTGAGAAAATAAAATATAGATAAGTAAATCGCTAAACAATATTATAATAGTATAATACAATAAAAATAAATAAACTTAAAACTTTTATATAATATAAAATAATAAAAAATAATTAATGTAAAATTTTTGTGAGTTTCCTATTTTTTCTGCACATTTTCCCCCTTTGCTCTCTGTTACGCCATTTTATTAAATAGAAAATCTTAAGTCTAACATAAATGAGGTGAATGGTACTGACTAGCTGGGTGGAGCACAATTGCAGAGGCGTCATAAATGTATGATGATTTAAACGAGACATTAAATTTTGCGAAATTTTACTACTTAGCATTGCTTTTTCAATTGATGATCTTACAACTAACTCTACTTCTTTAAAATGTTCCAAACAGGCATCTGACGGGATAGTGAGTCCCCCAAATGGGGACTCAGAGCTATTCTCTGCTTTAAAATGACAAAAAAGTTTATTAATATTATCTAAATCCTGTTTGGTATTTACTAAATGCTCCCTGCAAGATTCACAAGCATGGCTTTTTAAAAATTTCTTGCATGTCCAACCAGCTATATAAACCAGACCACTCACCTCGGTCAGTGGCAAGTTATTTTCCAAAACTTCTTCCGTTTCAGATTCTGTATCCGATAAGGGGGAAGGGAAATCTGTTTCGCAATTTGAGGTTACGTCTAGGAGGTATGACTCATCCGCTTCACAGTTACTAGATTGGAGTCTTAAGGAGGTCATTATTTACTACTGATTTTAAAGCTTTCATGAAGGTATATGCATTTGGATGGTCATTGCTCCCACATCTAAGCCTCAATTTTTGCCAAACAAATTTTCCAAACAGTCCTGGTTGAGTCTGCGTGTGAGAAGGTAATTCACTTCATAACTCTGGAGATCTTGCCAAAGAGCTTGAAGTGAAGCCAAGTTGATGAGCCAGCCGTCTATGCAGTAAATACGTACACGAGGTGGTGCGCAAATTTTAAATGACTTTATATACTTTACAATTTCCCCAATGAATTCCAAATGGCATGAATTTGAACTGACCCCCCCAAGAACCTTTTTGAAATGATGTGGCCGAATACTATTGAAACAATCAAACAGCTGATCCACCTTATGTACAAAATCTGCTGTATATTCAGCTTCCTGCGGCAGCAAGCGTGCCATGGAATACATGTGTAGGCCTGCTGCCACAGTCCTACTCATCACTTGGGCAGCGAGATTAACCCGCATTTTTTAAAAGCCTTCTTCACACATGTGTTTTTTGGTTAATTTTGGAGCATGTCTAATTTTCTGTTCCTGATCTTTAGCAAAAAACTGTTTTATATGATCCCATGAAATTACATTCCCCCCAATTTTTATATTGTACTTCAAAAGAGTGTTCCGAAGGCTTTTCAAAAGGTGGGGAGCATCATAAAAGAAATGTACCTTCTCACCATTGACTTCAAAAGAAGGATTTTCTGGCGTCATGCCAAGAGTCTGAAACATGGAACGGTGCACACCTTCTTGGTCACAAACTGTGAAAATTACTCTCATCCCCATTTCTTGAACTTTCTTTATAGATGTCTCATATAACTCCCTTATTTTGACTGTGTTAATCCCTCCCGAGTAAAAAAAATATCCCAGAACCATTTTCCATTTCTTTATAAGCCCCTTAACCATGAAAACAAGTGCATGGTTTGCCAATTTGAGACTCTTGCCATGTTCTCCAAAATCCTCCCTTCCAATAAGAGAGTCAGAGGCCCTGTCAAAATGGAGGAACTCTTTGATACTCATTGCATCAAATACAATGCCACAAAGAGTATCCTCTTTTGGCAAGGTCTCTGCCTTCTTTTTCAGGACTGCCAGAGTAGGTTTGCTCCAGCCAGTACTTAAGGGAATTTTTCTTAGCCAAGAATGTAAAGTTGAAGTTGAAGGAAGATGGAAAATAGAGCTGAGAAATCTGTAAGCTTTAGGACTATGATGGTAGGCTACATGGCTAAAGCAAACCTCCGCTCTTGCACCCCATACCTTATACCTGTCTTACTTTGTACAGCATTCATAATCTGCCCTTTGAAAAAATCATACATGTTACCATGGACATAGGATGATAACTTCCTTATCAGCTGTTGGGGGGTTCGCACTGTAATGCCCATTATTCGGGAGAGATAGTATGAGAATTATTATCATAGCATTCCCGAGCTATGTCTTGTAAGTAGTTCATTTTTCTCTTTGTTTCACGGGTGACTCATCGTCCTTCTTTCCAAACCACCATTTTGTTTATCTTCTTTCCTTCTTCCGCCATTTTCTTTCTTCCTTCTTTCCATTCCTCCCCCCCCGACATCCCGTATGCGAGGCAAGATCAGTGTGATAATTATTCTGCGATCAATGATAACTAATGATTTCAAATCTTTTCATCTTTCCCCAGCTATCTGATCAGACCGAGTTACACTCCCAGATTCTTAATGTCTTTCAAAATAATCCCTATCGTTATCGGTTATGGTCATACATGGACGTGTTAGTAAAGATACGCGCTAAAATGAAAGCCTACCAAATTTCTATGCTCCATATTTCATACCCTTCCACTCCTGAAAACGCGTTCGGACTGTCGACATTACCTATAAAACCACCCTCCTTGGGTATTAGATTAAGCATATTAAATTCTTCTATATCAAAGTAACAGGTCTGTATTATAGGCAGCCTTTTCTTAGGTACGCGAGTTTTCATTATTTAAATAGTTATTTCGGGATTATAAGCTATTCATTTGAGGTCACGTCGAGACCATTCAAACAACTCTCCTTTTATGCCGAAGGCCATGATCCCACGAGGAGTCAGTCGTCTCTACGCTTCGTTGTAGGTAAGACATCTGCACCTCGCTCCTGTTTTCCCCCTTCCTTAGTATATTATATCTATATATTTCTATATATATATATAGGTACAGTTCAGTGTCACTAATGCATAGAAGGTCTGCCCCATCCTTATAAGTGTTATTAATGGCAGTCGTCTCTACGCTTCGTTGTAGGCTTCGACGGACGAGTCCCTGCTCATCCTTCGTGTAGACTTCGACGGGGAGTCTCAACCCATCTTTCACCTAGGCTCGCTAGTGTCCTCTTCAAAGCCACATGGTCTTATGAATACACACACAACTTATTACCCTCACATTTTCTCTACTATATATCTATCTTCCATGTGTAATTATAAATATTAAGCGGTATGTTACCTAAGTGTAGGATAATTCACTAAATAGGATCCAGTGGGGAGAGTTATGCTCATAAGAGCTTTCTTTCATCACATAGGAAGAGTTTCCTGTATCAGGGTGTAAAGGTTTTTCTTACATCCGAGTAGAGTTTTTCCGGTATTGTGTTAACCCTTATATGTTGGATATGATCTCAAGCAAGAGACATACTATGTCACTATGAATAAATAGGATGATGTTTGCAAATATATTTCTTGTGTTTATTATAAAACCCAGGTGATTATTCTGTGTTAGGACAGTAATTCCCCACACTTCCAAAAGAGTCAGCCTTACTCGGTATACCTCCACGTATCAATCACGACTACCAAGATCAATCTAATATTAATATTAATCAAACGTGCCCAGGGAGTAATCCAGTGAACTACTCGCCGGGGCTGGTGGCAGCACTTCCCTTTAACCTAAACCCTTATCCTTTCCCCTTAAATACATCCCCCTTTTCAGTACTCTCCGCAGTGAGAAGTGGTCAAACTATAATCACATAGTGAAGTCATAAGACTAAGTTAAATCCTCCATTCAAGTTGTAATCTAATGAAAAATCTTAATCAAGTAATATCATTCAAGTAACGTTTGACCAGTTATAAATACCCCATACCAGTTACCCCCAAATACCAGCAACACAGCACCAGGTCCCTTTGATGATCAATCATTTTTCTCCGAAGCCTGGAGACTTGATTTTGCAGAAGTCCTACTGCATTGCCTGCTAGGCAGAAAAATTATTTAATATCAAATCAACAAAAGTTACTGTGCAATGTGGTTTGCATGCTATATGATTGTGTAACCTATACTAAGCACTTCCATGGTGAAGTGGCTAGCACGCCTAGCTACAAGTCAATGGGCCTGGGTTCTAATCCTCGCCCGGGCAGTCGGCGTGCAGCCCATCGAGCTGTTCATCCTTCCTTTCACGATGGGTCAATAAATGGGTACTACCTGGGGAAACCTGGGGAAGGTAACTGTGGTAACCTGGATGTCACACTAGCCAAGGAGATGTAAGACAAGGATGTGTGATGTGGTTTTTAAGTTAAACATGGACGGAGTAATAAGAACACGTGGCTTTGGTGCTCATCTCCATCACATAAGCCCTTGAGCCTTAGGTGGGTGACAACCTGTTACCCCGGGACACAGGGCTAGTGTGTCATCCAGGTTACCACAATTACCTTCCCCAGGTTTCCCCAGGTACCCATTAATCGACCAACCCCAAAAGGAAGGACGAACAGCTGGTTGGGCTGCATGCCGTCTGCCCAGGCCGGGATTCGAACCCGGCCCCGTGCATTCGTAGCTTGGCACGCACTACACCACGGTGTCGCATAGCACCAACCAAATCAAGGCACCCGGCCCCTCCTCACCAACTGGACAGCTGAACACCGCTACACCCAACACCTCACCATAACACACCCTTACCACACACACACAATATAATTGACGTGACATGAAACGTCAATGACATTCAAACATCATAACACAAACATTAAATAACAAATGCACACCAAGGCTCAATGCCTTTAGATCACTCGCCAATACAAAATTTGGACACAAAAAGAAACTACAACCGCAGTATACAATCAATTATACGCTCTATGATTGATTCTGCAAGTCCTGCTTGGGCCTCTAACCTCACTGAGACACATCACAACACCCTACACACCATACAAAAAAGGCCTTATAAACAATCAAAGAATGCAGAGCTACTACACCAACACCATAAAGCCAAAGTCCTCAAGGTCAAGGACCACCTCGACATGAAAGGCACACAAACACTCGCTGCAGCCTCCACAATACCCACAAATCTACATGACACACCACCCTCACACCAAAAAACATCAAAATGCTATCACACACTCTTATTATCACTCCCACCTTGTCCTCCCCAAACCAGCCTCCAGAAGCATATTTATACTCAGATCACCCACCCATTCTGTCACTCAAAGACAACACTCAGCTGCTTGCAAGGCCCCCTGACATCCACCCATCCGAGTATTCCCTTCCCCGTGAGGACAGAGTCCACCTGGCCAGGCTGCGGTATGGACAGCACCCGGCCCTTCTGAGCTATCAGAAGAGGCTGGATGGGTCCATTGCTGATGCCTGTCCAGGATGCAACACAACACCCAACACTATCAAACACATTATGGAAGACTGCACTGTACGCAATCACACACACCAGCAACACAACATACACTCCATGAAGGCCCCCTGGGAAAGTCCGGTCCAGGCCATGACCTATCTCAGGAGCTTGGGGCTGTTCGGCCATTTAGCCTGAGGAACATCAACAATGCACTGAAGAAATCTACATAGATTTATGATATCACCAGTTTTTCCTTTGATCATTTAAACTACAGAGCCAACCAGTCTTATTTGCAAGCCCTCTCTCGCGTATCGTTACATATTTGCACCAGATAATGCCAAGATACTTAAGTTTAACCCATTATCTGCTTCTATTCCTCACCCATTCACTTTAGTATCACAGTTATTTTCCCTTTAGAATCCCACCATTAATGGGCAAGCAAACTAAATCAACAACCTAGCTCTTCTCTCTCTTGCAGACACTACTGTGATCACTCAACTTTTATACTTGTCTATCATTGCCTGCAATCAACATAGTATTCTTTGCAAACACAATAATATAAGTTTCCATTTTACATATCTACAAATTTTCATACCAGTCCCACCAAACTCAATTAAATTTCTTATTTCAGACAATCAATATTCAGATCCAACATTTATATAACATGTGCCATATTTCAAAATAATTATTCATAAAAAATTACAGTAAAGTTGTATACAATACTGTAATATTGTATATTACAGTATAAAATATAATAGTAATTGTAAAGTAGAGTGCAGTTTCATGAACTTACGTTTCCTCGAGGACTTCGGGGTTTGGGTAACCTGGTGCTTCCCTGCTGACGAAGTACATCCTGCAAGAATCGCATATTTTACTAACTATGCAAGAGACAAGAAAATGCATAGAAAAAATTTAGGAACAAGAATACAATTATCAAGAGAAAAGAATAGCTTGAAATCTTTGGAATCATGTGTCAGTGTTTTGTCTCATCATTATGACCCTCACCCTACGCTGCTCAGGCGCCTCTGCCGACCTGGAATTACTTGCGAGGGCAGTGATCAGTTTGCATCCATCCCCTCATATAGATATTCATGACTGGACATTTGAATGATAAAGAAATATTAAATGAGGAGATAGACTATTTATGACATAAGAAGAGTAAAAAATTAGATGCTTTTGTGTATACACTATCTACCTAGTACAGTAATGAGAAAGGAAGGGAGTGAGGCCTCACAGGTATCCAAACAGTTAAGTATACTTTTAAAGTTTCTTACCCTGTCCATGGTCTAAATGAAGCAAGGTGTCCTCCCTGCAATTTGGAGTCAGAGAGGACGACTCCGGGGCATTGCTTTGTAAAATGCCACCACCGTTGGTGTCATCCCAGCATTGATAGAACATTAGCAATAATCATAAATGTGTGCGTCATTTTATTTACTACTCATTAGTGCTAACAATAAACCAACCAGTAATGTCAAACTAATTACAAAAAAGATTTTCGATACCTATGAAAAAAACCATAGTAAATAGCAAACAAAATATAATTACATAACTCTAATATTAATTAATTGGCTGCCTGTAAAGAATTCATTTTCTCATCATTGCTATGTTAAGAATTCATTCTTCAAACATTATGACCTCCCAAACATGTGGCTTGGCACATACACACAACAGTTTGCTTACAAAAAATACATTATACCATTTGTATCATTAATATTTTAAACATATGAGATAGCATATTAAATTTATAAATTTTCTGCAAGCTATGAATCCACAAGAAAAGATAAAAGTTTTATAAAAAAAAATTCTACAAAAATCATCAAATTTTGCAAGCAATGATAACTTGTAAATTGAAATCATATATATCGTATAAACATTCTGAGATTGAACAGACAAAAATTACCTATAACAAAATTAATATTTTTTTATTTTTATAATTCATCTAGTCCTCAGGGTGAAAAGTGCAGGCATAGTGTTCTTAACACAATTCATATAGGAGTACATAGAGTGATATGGGAGTGATAGAAAGTTGAAAGGAAAATACAAAATGAAAATGTGTGAGTGGCAAAGATACATCTGAAGTAGGATGATTGTGTGGTGAGACAAAGGTGGTTTAAAGTAATGAAGGGATCTTGAACGAAAGGACAAGCACGTCTGAAAGATCTCTTGTTATGACCTGAAAGGTACTGGTGGTTGTTCTTAAGAGAAATAAGGTATCAAGACAGATACGTTTCATTCAATATATCTTACCACTACCAAGATCTGCACGAAACGAGGCGTCCTCTGCGAGACTTGACGCCCGAACAGAAGACACTGGAGTGTGCAGATCTTGGTGGTCCTCACTGGAGAAGGACAAGACACCAAAGGGGGTGGCATCATACGCTGCAAATGTTATGAAAACATTAGATGGGTTTATCAAATTATATGTAACATCATATTCCAGTCATTGATGCCTACTATTGACCTACTGTATGTAAATGTGACATTTAAAAATAGTGAAATGGATGGCAAACATGTTCATGAATTACAAACATTTGTTGCCAAATACATGTAAAATAATATATTCTTTACATGGAGTGATGTCTTGCTGTTGTGCAACAAGGTGTCGAAAAGCAATCTAAACTAACCCAAATTGAGATGCTGCATTTCAGACATTGGGGCGGCATCAATGGCATGGTCCATGCTGGGGGCATCGGGGCATTCTGTAGGGGAAAAAATTAACATTAGCAATCCTTTAGTTCGGGAAAGTCTTACTAATAGTACAGCAATACATTACTAGAAATAATTTTGGTATTTATTATACTAATGCAAGATGTTAATATATATTGTATCAATTTAATATTAATATATAAATCATAAATCATTATACTCATTAACATGACTATTAAGGGTGGAAACATCAATATGGATGTTGCATATTCACTTATAATAAATACCTACTGACATAAATGTATATGTAACTTTATGATTTTACCAAGACATGTTTGAGGTTGTTGTTCCTCCAAGCCATCTGTTGGGAAAGCAATAATAGTCATAATTATTCACAAAATTCACCATTTTCATAATTATACTATTTAGTATACATGTCATACATCTCTTTCTACATCTCTTAGCATACATGTCATGGTATACATCTCTTTCCCGTCAATATGAATGGGTTGTGATATTTCATTCCACCCCAGTACCTACATAGGTGTAGGTACATTTCCTTAAGATGAAAGAATAGGTCATTTACCTGCGGGACGGGGGACTGCATTGCCCACCAGTTTGCCCCTGGTGCCAAGCCATTTGGCATCGAAATGGTCCTCGCAGATGGTTTGTGAGCTTCTCTCAAAAGCAATGTCCAGGGTCCTCATCCATTGCATTCTTCTGCAATCACATAGTTATTTTAGAATCATAAATGATCAAAGATGGAAAAAGGTATAGAGTTGTCTTTGAAAAAGGTTTGTTGAATAATTTTGAAATTGTCAGCAAATTAATATTGCTGTGCTGTCCCTTTTTCTTTGAGGACATGAGCAGAACACACCCAAACATCAATAAGGCAATTTAATAATCCATTAGAAGTAATCCTTGCAAATACACAGTAATATTGATTACCAATATGTATTCTTTTGACAATATAATACATTGGGCTCAAAGGTGGTCATTATAATCAAACATTTCATAAGGAAAATATATACTTCTCAACCCTGTACCTACAGATATGAATGCAAAAAACTGGGACAGCACCTGTATAACTAAATGTGAAGTTTTGCATTCATACAGGGTAGAAAAGAGTTGCCATGAGTGTATCTACTACATTCATACCATGGGTTCTAAACAGTATATTGACAAATTGCAGCATTGATATTTGAAAGATTGTCCTTTGACTGAAATACTAAGACCCAATACTCCTATTATCTTTAAGATGAGGTAGCACAGATTAGGTTTGAAAATGCATATTTTGAATAGGGAATAACAATTGATTATATTCATAAGTCCTATTAACATATTCATTTACTGGAGCCAGGATACCAACAAAGAATGTGCCAAAAAGTGACATGGGGCAGGCATACCTTATTTTCGTTTATGACCACTCTGTATCAAAATTCACATCAGACCTATATTGGAATTTGCTGTCTCTGGTTCACCTAGTTCACTCACCTGGCAGGACCCCCTTGCCTAGGATCACATGGATGGCCAGGCAGAAAACTGCCTAGACACACAACGGTTTACGGTCATTTCGCCCACATGTCAGTTCGCCCACACTCAAGAGTCAGTTCGCCCACACTAAAGTTGGTTCGCCCACAAATATTATTCAACAATGCACAAATCATGTAGTAAAAACTTTATTAAAACCCAAGAGCCACATACAGATTAAAATGTATGAAAACAGTAAAATACAGACGACAAATCTTTGGGCAAGCGCTAAGCATTCAGAGAGAGAAGTGACTGTAGCTTAGAAACGACAGAGAGAGTGTGACAGAACTTATTTGATAATTCAGACTTTGTTAATTTTGGAGTTCTATCTTTTGTAATAAAAGAAGAAAAAGACAGACATAATAATTAGCCCATGAACCCAACTACCCGCTGGAGCCACTTAGTGAACTTACCACAACCCCCAACCTACATGTGACGCCAACTCTAACTTGGCGTTGCACAGTAAAGGAGTTATCTAATGTGGGCGAAATGACTCCACCGAGTGGGCGAACTGACTTTGGGCGAAACGACCTTTTGGTGTGGGCAAACTGACATGTGGGCGAAATGACCTGATACCCACACAACACATCCACCCAGAGCAGGAATAGTAATTTAAGAAGCATGCAAGATGATGTTTGAGTGTGACGTGTTAGTTATCTTCACGGAAATAGTTGCTTAGTAAAGATTGTTGCCACAGTAATTATGATAAGAGCATTATGGGGAAAACCAGACTGAAGGGCACCAGTCTGGCTTTGAACTGAACAAATCAAGGGGCCCAACAACCCCAGCAGGAAGACTGTTCGTTGTTGGAGTGCATTAATGGATTTTGTTTGTACTACGTACTCTGACAGACTTCACTCTTACCTTGACTTGTGATCCGCGCTGATGTTAGAGGACTCTACATTGTTAATTACGTTCCATTTCAAGGAATTATTAGTGCTAGTCGCTCACACTCGTTGCCCCACACGTCTCTGGCTCAGTTTTACATCTGTCTTTTGAATGATTGCTACATCTCGTCACTTTAGATATGACAACACTATAGTACGTACCTTCTGGCATCTTTGGGAAAAAGATGAAGTCGTATCCCGGGATGATTACTCCTCTTCTTCCCGCAAGCACAGCAAATACCACTCTTACCACTTGGAGCCATTTTGAAAATTGAATGTTAATGGAACTGAGGTCTTGGTCTTGGTCTCTGCCTCCCTGTATGCATCGTCTGCCCACAGCGCCCGCCGCGCCATCTCTAGCAAAACAATCGCGCTAACCCCTGTCCTCACCCTCGGCCATAGCACTCTCTTATCCTCTATACAATATCCTTGGTGACACCGTAGCGCCACTCCCATATCTCGTACCAGAATCCCCGCGACTTCCGGGTTGTACAAATAGAGGAAGTTAGTTAAGCTAAACACCGCGCCCTTTAACTCTCTCTGAATGTCTGCCCTGGGAGATCCTCCTCAAACTTGGCGGGCAGCACCAGGGCAGACATTCAGAGAGAGTTAAAGGGCACGGTGTTTAGCTTAACTAACTTCCTCTATTTGTACAACCCGGAAGTCGCGGGGATTCTGGTACGAGATATGGGAGTGGCGCTACGGTGTCACTATGGGCTTCGATAGCTGATTGGCTGAGCGAGTACAATTACGTCACAGCCTCGCCAGCGAATCACATAGTATTTCTCAAAAAGTTTCAGCCAATCACAAGGCTTCCACGCTCTCAGCTGTGTTTATAAACAAATTTATCATCCACACCAAAATGCTCCACCCTTCTTCCTCCTCCTCCTCCTCCTCCTCCTCCTCCTCCTCCTCCTCCTCCTCTACCTCCTAGCTTCTCCTTCTCCTTCTCCTCCTCCTCTTCCTCCTCCTAACCTTTTCTTATAGCAGTTGGTAGTAGTTGTAGTAGTAGCAGCAGTAATAAGCCGTGTTTTTATCGTCCTAGCACCGTCTTATTGGATTACGAAGACTACTCCAATAACACTTGCTGAAATGTGTGTTATACTGCTTTGTGATATTGTTTGCAATGTTTTAGACTGATTATTATTTCGGCCCCTACCAAGCTTGTTGTGTTGTTGTCGCAGAAACCAATCCATTTTCAATTGCGAGAAAATACGGTCTTCGTACCAAGACGATGCTTGGACGACAAAAGCACGGCTATAGTAGTAGTAGCAGCAGTAATAGTAGTGGTGGTAGTGGTAGTGGTAGTGGTAGTGGTAGTAGTAGTAGTAGTAGTAGTGGTGATGAAGGAGGAGGAATTAGGTAGAGGAAGAAGGGAAGAATAAAGGGTAAGAGGAAGGATGAGGAGGACTATACCTTCTTCTTCTTCTTGTGACCTTTTTTGCTTATTATCGCTTTTTAGGTCCTCTGTCAAGCTCGAGGTCGAACTTAACATACATCTTCCTTCTTGCCTCTCTGCGTGCCTTTCTTTCTCTGCCACCTGTGGGGAGAGAAGGGCACAACAGGGCAGTATATACATAGATATAAGTCCCTCCTATCACCTACCCTCCTAGACATCTTCTACATTCCCACGCAATCTTTCCTCCCAAGCCTTCTTCAAAAACACCTTAGTTATCTCTACAATTTGCTTTCTCTCTTCCTTACTGCCATACAGTCCTAGCACAGTAAGGATTCCCCCATCCACCTCGTGCATCCTTCTCTCCCATTCTCCTTCCCCTATCACTCCTACTATGGATTGTACCAGCCTCCTCCTCTCCTGCTCATACCTACCACACTCTATTATTAGGTGTTCTGTAGTTTCTCTTACTGCTCCTCTACAAAAACTACAGGCCTGGTCTTGTCCATCTCTACTCCTCGCCTTCACCTCTAGCGTTCCTGTTCTTGCCTTCACCAGCAGCCTGCTTCCCCAATCACCTACATGCCAGTGAAGTGCCTCAGGCTTTTCTTTCTTGCGGTACCACTTTAACGTGGATTTACCCTCCATACCTGCTCTCCACCTCGCTAGTCCATTGTCTTCTATTCTTATCTTCACCTCCTTGGTTCTTATCCTGTCCCAGGTTTCTACTAAGTTTTCCCTCCTTTTCCACCTCTCTAATTCCTTTATCCATGTTGAGCTTGTCCCAACCTCCTTCAGAATCTGCTTCACCCATCTATCCTCACTAAGTCCCTCTATTTTCTTCAGCATATTAAGTTTCCCTTTTAAAATCCTTTCCCTGAAGGTGCTCCACCCCATATCTCCTCGAATGGCCTCCACAGCTGTGCTGGTTGGGGCTCCCAATCCCCATCTACCCATAATGTTCTGTGTCCTCTCTAGCTTAGTAATATCTCCCTCCCGATAATATGTTATCTCAGACCCATACAAGCAATATGGCACTGCCATTCCTTTCCAAAGACTCCTACCTACTTCATATTTGTTAATTGTCCTACTTCCTCCGTTAATGATCATGCCTGTCATCCTCCTAGCCTTTCCCTCATTAGTTTTCCTTTGTCTTTCTCCTCCAACTCCTTCCTTACTTACTTCCAGTCCTAAGTATGTATACCTATCAATCACCTCTAGAATGTTGTTCCCTAGAACCCATTGACCTTCCTCTCTGCTGTTGAACTCCATCACCTTACACTTCCTGACACTGAACCTAATGTTCCATTCCCTTCCATAACTGTTGACTATTCCCAGCAACTCCTCCATGTCTTCCTTCCTCTCTGCCATGAGAACTACATCGTCTGCATAGGCTAAACATCCTAGTTTTCTATTCCCTACTCTGACTCCCTTCTCTGACTTCTCTGACTTGTCTGTCGCGGAGCCGTGCGTGGTGGTGTATGGTGTGGTGAGTCATGGTGAGATGCCACCGTTCGCCACTCGGCCCATCAGTCCATAACAAACTCATCACGAGCGCATGGCATTGTAATATGGCCTAATTTCATTTGTATACTTGCCCTGTTCAGTTCTTGAGTCAGAAAACATCATATATACTCAATTTATGAGTATTTTTATGTATATTGCGTGCTCTACAACTGCCTGGAGGCAGTTGCCTGTTTTTGACAGCTCAACGTCTTTAAATACGTCATCAATCTGCCCGCAGAATCCCAAAAGTTGCCCAAAACAGCTGTTGGAAGTCGCTAGGTCGTGAAGACCGGAAGTTAGCCTCTCTGAATGTAGCCCCTGGCTATTACGCTGCGACCACCCACAATAAGTGGGAAAAAAAATAAAAGACTAAGGCCCGGTTCAGACTTCACGTATTTGCTACGTCAGTCTTGTTATCGTGACGTCACCGTGACGTCACGATGACGTTACCTCGTCTCATTGGTCGATCACTCCCGCTCGCTCATATCAGAAAAAATTACAGTATAAAACCTCCTTGCTTTCCTTACTTCCTCCCTTTTGTACCCCATGACACACCTATTACTCCCTTCACTATATCCCCCTTCACTCCCTGGCCTATCTATATAGCGCTACAATCCCCTACCTATGGCTATGGCAAAGGTTACAAGTGGAATCTGTATAGCGGGGTCCAAAAGTGTTTCCACATATCGCAGTCGTGGATGTATTTTTCAAGTCACTAATAATTACTACCTATTACACGGCCTGTAGAAGGTGTTGGTGGCGTAGTGTGATGCTGTAGGAAGGATGGTATATAGTAGCTACTAGAGGGGCACGTGAGAGGGTTATAACTAGTTCAACTAGAGAACACGAGAAATAACGCATTAAAATACACAGAGGTAGTGGTGGTGGTGGAGCTTACATTCAAGCAGCGGTGCCGCTGTTCCACCTTCAAGCAGCGGAACACAATATTTTCACATCATGTATGTCTTCCATTACTAATATTGTCTTCCAGAATCACTGATAATAAATATATTTTAAATCAGACCTTGGAAACTGCATTATTTTGATATTGCAAAACTTAGTTACGTATAATGTTCTATAAATTGTGGCACCCCCGCTCACGCAGCGCGCCAAAAGAATTGGCGGCTCCGAATCTTTTGCCTCCAGACGCACGTCTTTCAAGGTCACACAAGCAGGAAGTGACGTCACGGTGACGTCACGTTGGCAAGACGGACGTAGCAAATACGGGAAGTGTGAACCCCGCATAAGAGAATATGTGAGTACTACTGGGTCTGAATAAACAACTCGTTAACAGAATTTCAGTATATTATCACCTACTGATTGGCCAGTAAACACTTCCCTACTTAACCTAAGGTTTTACAACAAATAAATAACTGTAATAATGTGAACACGACACGACGCGACTCTCAGCTCGTGTTTAACCAAAACCAAATAACTCCTTCACCCCACTGTCACTGTAACTTCCCGTCACACTGAATCACTGTGTAACTTCCCGTCACACTGAATCACTGTGTAACTTCCCGTCACCCTGAATCACTGTGTAACTTCCCGTCACCCTGAATCACTGTGTAACTTCCCGTCACACTGAATCACTGTGTAACTTCCCGTCACCCTGAATCACTGTGTAACTTCCCGTCACACTGAATCACTGTGTAACTTCCCGTCACCCTGAATCACTGTGTAACTTCCCGTCACACTGAATCACTGTGTAACTTCCCGTCACACTGAATCACTGTGTAACTTCCCGTCACCCTGACTCACTGTGTAACTTCCCGTCACACTGAATCACTGTGTAACTTCCCGCCACCCTGACTCACTGTGTAACTTCCCGTCACACTGACTCACTGTGTAACTTCCCGTCACATTGAATCACTGTGTAACTTCCCGTCACACTGACTCACTGTGTAACTTCCCGTCACACTGACTCACTGTGTAACTTCCCGTCACACTGAATCACTGTGTAACTTCCCGTCACACTGAATCACTGTGTAAAGTATCTATACACACACACTCCAGCTATGAAAACATGGCCTTAGCTATATCCATTGGAGTGTCCAGGGCAGACATTCAGAGAGAGTTAAAGGGCGCGGTGTTTAGCTTAACTAACTTCCTCTATTTGTACAACCCGGAAGTCGCGGGGATTCTGGTACGAGATATGGGAGTGGCGCTACGGTGTCACTATGGGTTTCGATAGCTGATTGGCTGAGCGAGTACAATCACGTCACAGCCTCGCCAGCGAATCACATAGTATTTCTCAAAAAGTTTCAGCCAATCACAAGGCTTCCACGCTCTCAGCTGTGTTTATAAACAAATTTATCATCCACACCAAAATGCTCCACCCTTCTTCCTCCTCCTCCTCCTCCTCTACCTCCTAGCTTCTCCTTCTCCTTCTCCTCCTCCTCTTCCTCCTCCTAACCTTTTCTTATAGCAGTTGGTAGTAGTTGTAGTAGGAGCTACTATAACTAGCTCCTTTACAGGAGCTACCACGTGTAGGCCTCGCGGCCTCTTGTAGCTTCCTTATTTTCTTATGTTCTTATGTAGCAGCAGTAATAAGCCGTGTTTTTAATCGTCCAGCACCGTCTTGGATTACGAGACCACTCCAATAACACTTGCTGAAATGTGTGTTTATACTGCTTTGTGATAGTGTGTGCAATGTTTTGGACTGATTATTATTTCGGCCCCTGCCAAGCTTGTTGTGTTGTTGTCGCAGAACCAATCCGTTTTCAATTGCGAGAAAAACGGTCTTCGTACCAAGACGATGCTTGGACGACAAAGCACGGCTATAGTAGTAGTAGCAGCAGTATAGTAGTGTAGTGGTAGTAGTAGTGGTAGTGGTAGTAGTAGTAGTAGTAGTAGTAGTGGTGATGAAGGAGGAGGAATTAGGTAGAGGAAGAAGGGAAGAATAAAGGGTAAGAGAAAGAAGGATGAGAAGGAAAATACCTTGTCTGTCGCAGAGCCGTGTGGTGAGTCATGGTCAGATGCCATCGTTCGCCACTCGGCTCATCACCTCATAACAAACTCATCACGAGCGGATGGCATTGTAATATGGCCTAATTTCATTTGTATACTTGCCCTGTTCAGTTCTTGAGTCAGAAAACATCATATATACTCAATTTATGAGTATTTTTATGTATATTGCGTGCTCTACAACTGCCTAAGGCAGTTTTCTGGTTTTGACAGCTCAACGTCTTTAAATACGTCATCAATGTGCCTGCAGAATCCCAAAAGTTGCCCAGAACAGCTGTTGGAAGTCGCTAGGTCGTGCAGACCGGAAGTAAGCCTCTCTGAATGTAGCCCCAGGGTCATCCACTCAGCTCACGCTCACCCGTCAGCTCCCACAGCTGCTCACCCCGTCAGCTCCACCCCGCTCCCAAAACCCTATAAATAACATATGGCAATGAGCTTTCAAGCTATAACAGATAAATAATCAATCCCGCGCTTTTACGTCCGGCACATTTGGCATCCCGGGAACCCTGCTGCCAACTCAAGCTTGAGCTCATCGCGTCGGAGGTAAGTGCCACTGTGACAGCCTCTCATATTTATACCATTTTCACCCATTTCCACCCATTGCCAAGACATTTCCTTGGACACGGTATAAGTTGAAGGGTTGCTCTTGCACCACGTCAAGGATATAGAGAAACAGGTGATAAAGAGGAGAAATGGGGAAGAGAAGATACGTGTAAACAAAACCACGTGTGTATTTGCCTCTCTTTCTCGTGATCGGATTTTATTTAATTTCTGAATTATTCCTTTTTCTCCTCCAAGCGTTAAATAGGACAACGTTAATGACTTCGTTATGGTTATAGCGTAACTTCTTATAGCGTTATTAGTCCGTTTTTACGTTATTTGTTATACAAACAAACGACAAACCTAGCGTAGACAACACTAAAGTCGCCAGGACAAACGTTTCTTTTCATGTACAGAAGTTGTGGTGGCGTTAATATTACATTTCTTCTACATCCATGATTTCAGGAAAAGTTAGAAGGGGCTATCTGGAAGTTGGTGTCAATTTTTGTGTCTTCATCTGTGTCCATAGTAGGGCTATAAATTAACAAATTACCAAATATCCCAGAGTGGCGACCTTGTTAACGGCCACACTAAGTTCGCCAGCAGTGTTATGTCCTCTCGGCCCAAAAAGAAAGGTGATGAGCTGCTGGCTGTCGTCGCCCGAAAAAAAAACGAGTAGTGAAATTTGACAGTTTATACTCACAGATACAAAGCATAAACAACGCTGAACAGGTAGATTATACAGTCATGATATAAACTATGTGTAATCATCTTCAGTGGCACTACACAGCAGTATGATGCTATAATTCTTAACAATAAGGCGCCTGGCGACATGAGTTGCGGATGCGACTATAGTGTTATCTACGGTAAGCCATCATTACATAGAGGAAAATAAATGATATATTTTTGGTTTACAAAGTGACTAATTTGTGACGGAAAGCTCATAGAGAGAATGTTTCCTAGAATACCAATAAGGTAAAAACGGAAACCATCTCACAATTGTGTAGGGAATTGTTGGTCCTAAATGTGAATTTATTACACTAAGTGTTTTATATTTATGGTTTACAGAAGTGACTACAGGCTCCGAGGACCCCAGGCCGGAACAGAAATGACAAAGATAACGTGAGTACGGAGGCGCGCAGAGATGGCCCAGTTCTCCTTAATAATAGCATTCAGGGTAAAACTTTGGAAGAAGTCCTTCACCCCTATCTTTTTTTTCTTCCCCCTATAGCCAACAAGCCTGGGGAACTGGCGGGAATACGGGGTTTTTGGGTGGGGGAAGCAAATATAAGTGATTTATGGCTCCAAAAAAAATCATCAAAGTCACTATATGTAAAAATCTAACTAACCTAACCTTACCACAAGTATACCTAACTCTAACCTAACTTAACCACAAAGTATACCTAACCTAACCTAACCTTAACCACAAAGTATACCTAACCGAACCTAACCTAACCTTACCAAAGTATACCTATTAACCTAACCTAACCTTACCACAAATATACTTACTCCTAACCTTAACCACAAAGTATACCTAACCTAACCTAACTAACCACAAAGTATACCTAACCTAAAACCTAAAAAAGTATACCTAACCTTAACCACAAATATACCTAACTAACCTAAACCTAACCTAACCTTAACCACAAAGTTACCTAACTTAACCAATACCTAACCTTAACCACAAAGTATACTACCTAACCTTAACCACAAAGTATACCTAACCTAACCTTAACCCCAAGTATACCTAACCTTAACCACAAAGTATACCTAACCTAACTAACCTAACCACCAAAGTATACCTAACCTAACCTAACCTACCACAAAGTATAACCTACCTAACCTTAACCACAAAGTTACTAACCTAACCTTAACACAAAGTATACCTAACCTTAACCAAAGTATACCACCTAACCAAATTTCTATTCAAAGCACCTACAATAATTCATACACCGTAACTAGACCTCTAACTTAAGCCTACCACAAGTGGAACTACCAATGGATTAATACACATAAGCATACAATACAGTGCGGATGAACATACAAGCCGGAAGGTATTAGTGCTCCGTCACTTTTGGCTAAACACTAAGAGAGTTATCACAATATCAGTGTGTGTTAAGGGTAAGATTTTAGAGGACAGCAATATGTCACCACCTACGTTAAAACCTAGACTTTCCTAATCTCCCTTCCTTTGAAATCGTACGGCACTTGGAATCTTTACCTCTTTATTAAATGAA
>JACEEZ010011295.1:0-15000 GCA_016584305.1 Chionoecetes opilio
CCAAATTTTGGGCGAAAATGCCTGGCTGCAAGCGGAGGCTAACGCAATAAAAACATGAAAATAAAAATAAGAAAAATTTTTGTATTATAAGTTTAAATTTTATACATTGTTAATTTTTTTATATATATGTGTATAAATATATTAGTATATTTTCTGTATATTATGTGTTTTGGTTAGTTTTTGGTAAAATTTCTTAATCACTGTGTATCAGTATTTATCATAGTAGAGATTTTGCTGTATTTTTTCCATATTTTTTGCAAAATTTTGTCATGAATAAAATATATCTGCTGGGAGGGGAGAAGAGGAGAGAAGAGAAGAGAGAGAGAGAGAGAGAGAGAGAGGAGAAGAGAGAGAGAGAGAGAGAGAGAGAGGAAGGAGAGAAGAGAGAGAGAGAGAGAGGAGAAAGAGAGAGAGAGAAGAGAGAGAGAGAGAGAGAGAGAGAGAGAGGAGAGAGGAAAAGGGGAGAGAGAGAGAAAAAAAGGAGAGGGGAAGAGAGAGAGAGAGAGAAGAGAGAGGAGAGAGAGAGGAGGAGAGGAGAGAGAGGGGGAGAGGAGAGAGAGAGAGAGAGAGAGAGAGAGAGAAGAGAGAGAGAGAAAAGAGAGAGAGAGAGATTGGGTGGGCGGCCCGGCGATAGGTGCCAACATGTTGTCCATAAAATTGATTTGTTGTACCCCCCCAATTTCCAAACTCATTTGTTGTAGTTGTTGCCTGTAATACATGAATAGACTTTGGGGGAAGGGGTTACAGAGGGTTACGTCTCCAAAAAAGCTTTCTCGATGGCCCAGTTGATCCCGAGGGAATCAATATAAACTTCAAATATTTCTGCCCGTCGAGTGGCCTAAGAACCCCCATGCTACCCATTTAAATTAATCTATCTAAGATTGGAGTATCGGAGGACCAAGGGGGTATGAGCTCTAAACACAGGCTCCCCCAAAAAATCGTGCCTGAGTCACCATGGGCGAGGGTCAACCATCAAACCTCAAGCAATCTCCAGGTTCTCCATCTGACCTTAGAGGTGCTGCCCCACAGGCGCTATAGGCACAAATGAATAAAAAAAATATAAAAAAAAAACTAAAACCCGGAATTGTTTATTTATCTGCGCATGATCCAGAGGGTGTGCCCATGCCCTAGTAGCGACCCCATGTACGATGTTTCCCTTCATTTCTGCCAGTCTCGCGTACAGGGAGGAGCTCCCCAGCTCTAAGGGCCAAGAAGGAAAAGGGCGCCCCCCCTCGCCCATTCGCTCTCTGGCACGTGCTTACCAAAGTCACAAATATACGATCGAGGGGTCGAGGGGAATTTGCCTGCCATCCCGCTGTCCGGACAGAGAGACACCTCCTAGATTCTAGAAGGCAGAAAGTAAGCGCGGGCCCCCTTCTCTCCTTCCTTTTTTGGGGACTGGGATGCCCCAAATGATGTATACTTTTTGGGTAACTAATTGTACATTAGTTTTCCCACTACAGCCACGTTGTGGTGAGCGTATTTTGTGTACGTAGATAGTACTGACGGTTATGTTAAATTCGGGTAAAAAGTTACCCCTACAACCATTATTTCATTTTTCACGAGTTGATGTCTTGCTAGTTTCTTGGGGACGTCAGCATGTCCTCCTTATAAGTGTTCACATGGACAATATTCATTAGATACAAAAAAACTAAAAACAAAGAAAATAAGGGAAACACAAGGCCGTGAGGGGGGGATACCCAATTCCCCGAGTCTCCCATAATGTCCAACTCTAATAAAACAAAATGGTAGTGTCGGGGACTCCCCAAACAAAGTTCCAAGGGGAGGATTTTTTTTTTTTTTTTTTTTTGACTGTGCACCCCATTTTTTTTGACAAAAAAAAGGCGCCCGTACAACTAGGGAAGGGGGCCGTGCCCAATTTTAGATCGTTGTAAAGCCTATAAAAGGGGTATACACAAAAATAAAGCATATTCAAAAATTTTTTAAACCCGAGTCGCTGGTAGGGTCGCCGTAGGCCCAAATAAAAAGTTAAATAAGATTATTCGAATTTGTCAGGTGTTTTCTTAAGTACACTTTAATTTTAAGGGGGTTTTTTGTCCTCTTCAACTTTTTGGTTTTGAGCATTTTTGCTAGCAAAACGGGATTTTTATATTTTATATGAAAAACAAGCTTAGCCCCGCTAAATTACGGCTTATTTGCACCTACATCAATTCTGATCGTTTTTTTCAGGATGGCTTCCCCTTGAAAACCCAAAGTGGGTCGAACCCGCAACTAGACGAGTTTGGGGACCCAAGTTGGCCCCCTTTTGTTGGCGGTGGACGAGAGTTTCTGAGAGTGGGGTGCCTACGTATCGGGGCCGTGTGAGAGGGGAATCCTTCTCCAAAAACTCAGGGGCATCCGGGGGGTTTTGAAAAGGGGGGGTCCCCAGTGGGACATTGCGAAGGATCTGACCCCCATGGGTTGCCCAGGGGAAAAAATAAAACGCCTATTTTGCACCTCCAGTGGTTTTTATTGCCCGGGTCCGTGCCAGGGTAGATATTTTTTTGGAAAAAGGGGTTAGGAAGTGGTGAGAGACAGAGCAACTACAGTAGAAAAGCAATTCGTGGAGAAAATAGGAAGGCTTTTTGACATAACGGCCTGCCCTCCACACGATTTTCCTCTGCGGACCGGTCCCATGCTCCAACCCCCGCTGGGGCACCGAGAGCACACGGCGTTGACTGCCCCCTGGCCAGCAAAGTCCCTATTTTAACCTGGTTGCGTACTACCAAGGATCAAATTGGGGAGGAGATGCAATGATAGACGGGGTAGACAAAAATGAGACCATAGAAAAGTGAAAGAGCAAAAGAAAGCAGTTGGAAGAGGGGGTTAAGCTAAAGAAGCAGAAAAGAAGATAAAAGGTCAGACGTCTTGGCTGCGGACGATTTCCGGGGCCGGGTAAAGATCACCAGGTTTCTGAGGATGGACGGGGGGGAGTCGTTCCCCTCCCACTCAGGGGAAGAGGCAGGAGAAACGGGAGGCTCCCCATATGGTAACCGACTGCTCGGGAAGAGGCTGGGGTCCCTGGCACCCCTTGTATGCAGTATTTGGGCCAGCGCAAGAAAAACAAGCCAGTCCGGCCCCTGGCGTGGAAAAGCATCCGGTTCGACGTTCCCCCCACTGTGCTGCTGCCCTGGCTTCTGGATTCTTCTAGGGCCTTATCGCTGACGGCCACCCCTCTCCCGACTGTGTACCTGGGCTGCGATCCTAACAAGCTGAGGAGGGCCCGGCAGGATGCCATGGTCGGGCCGGGACCTTGACCCGGGGGAAACACCAGGGTACCAAAAAAGTTTGGGTTGGGTTTCGATGGGAGGAAAGACAAAACCAGGGGGTGGTCCCGACACTATGGGAAAATGCACCCAAAGGGTTGATCAGGGGGGAGATGTGTCAGTGACAAGGAACCATCTGGAAGGTACCTTTGGCACTTTGTACCAGAGGGCCCGGTGCCCCTGAGAAACCTGTGTTTAAGGGGCTCAGGTCTCTATGATCGCTGGTGACATACGACTCCCCCGACTCCTGACGTACTGCAAGGGGACTCAACTAGGGGCCAACACGGGGTGGAAAAGGGGGGTCCCGCCCATTTTGGGGAAAAATGCTGGGATGCAAGCTCTTTTGGAGAATTGCGGTTACACAAACGAGTTGCCCCCGCGCCACCTTATCCCAGCATCGACGGGGCCCACCTCATCGACACTGGCTTCACGGGGCCCGTGTGCGTTGTTCCGCGTGAATGAGATGCTTTCAACGCAGAGTTCGAGGAGTGCCAAACGGTGAAGATCTCACGGAGATACCGGATATATCCGGTCAAAAATTCCCCCTGACCCGCAGGTCTCCTACCGGGTCCAGGCTGGAAGGGGGCGTTCCCCGTCCCCATCTGCAGGAGATCAGTGTGAAGGTGTCCCATCCAGATGGCTCACCACAGCCCAGTCACTCGTGTAATGTGGACCAGAAAGCATGGACTGACTGGCAAAGAACTGAAACCTGGAAAACCTAGTCAAATACTCTTGCGGTTACTTCAAACTCTAGTACGACATCAAGGTTTACCCAGACTAGACACGGCCCCAAAACAATCCCCCGCAGCTCAGAGTGATGAGGTCGCAGCCCAAAAAGGGCCAAAAAGCTATACCTACGGCGGACGGAGCATGGTTCGCACACTCAGAATGTGTCCCCTCTCCTGATGGGGAGTCAGAGTGAGGACGACCGCAGGTTGCCGTGACCCAGATTTTGAAGCTGAGGACTGGCGAGGAGTATGGGGGGCACCATGTAAGACCTCGCATCACACCAAACTGAACTTGTCAGCCCCAGCTTGCAGACACTGTCCTGGCAGCTGGGCCCGTGCACGGCCGGGATTCACCTTTACTGTCCGGGGATCAGTCCAGGAAATCCTGGTAAGCCGTACAAGGTTCCGGGGTTTTCTATCCACACTCAGACACGGAAAAGTCGTGAAGCAGGTGACAGAGGGGGTGCGGCAGCAGTGGTGGGGCGCAGGCCCGAGACGGGGTTTATCCGGCTCGGGCCCCCCACCGGGAGACCATGCCCGCTTTAGGTCTAAGAAGGACAGATGGACACGTTCTAGGCCAACGTAGAGGCTGTGACACTGTGATGTAGTGGCCTGAGAACCAATGATCGAAAAAGGGTTACCACCTAGTCATTTTTTGGGAAATCATATTTGGGGCATTGGAATAAACAGGACCAACCGGACCTGCGTACTCATTTAAGCATTATTCGATAAGGGTGCAATATGAAAGTGCGATTTTTTCATAGTAAAATTGCTCAAAAACAAAAAAGGAAAGGGGTAAAAACGTCCTAGAAATTTCCCTTTTTTCATAGGGAAATTTGGGATGCTAAAATTGAGAATTTTTGTTTTTTTATACGGGTACCTATGCTGAGTTATGATTCAAAATTTCCAAAAGACTTTAAGTAATAAAAAATCAAAAAAGCTCACTTTCGATCAAACAACTCTGCAACTCTAATAAATGTATAATATTTATAATATTACATTTAAAGCGTTATATTTCTAAAGTTTAATTAAAAAACATTTTACAGAAAAGACTTTACCCAAACAAAATTTTCTTGCGGGAATTAAGATTAAACTTTTTAAAAAGGTGATGAAGTTTTCTTTCAGATGTACCCAAGCAGTAAAAAAAATAAGAAAAAATATTTTTTTAGATACCAAGGGAGTATATAAGTTTTTTTATTTGTAGAGACTTTTTTTGGGTGAGTTAAATATGTACTCCATTTTTGTACACATTTTTTTTAAGTCCAACAAAGGGGCCCAAAAGAATATTTCAACCAGTAATTTAATGTCTTAAAACACAACCGGGGGAGGGGACACGGAGCTCTTTGTGGGGGACGTGTTGTAGGTAGTGTTCCCGAGGCCTTCTCCCATCTTTTTCCCGTCTTCCGTCCTATTCTCCTCTGCCCACAAGGTCGTTAAACCTAACTTAATGCTGTAGCTATACATTTGCCCCTGTGACCTATTTTGGGCTCGAGCTAAGAGGGGCAAGTTTGTCTTGGTTCTCACGGGGGAAACCCGGGGCGGGGAAAGTTTATACATAAAATTTTAATATATACTTTAAACTTATATATATTATATATATATATATATTTTATATATTATATATATATATATATATATATATATATATATATATTTATATATATTTTTTTTATAAAATTTACATGTTTTTTAATGTTCCAAAAAATAAAATATTCATTTTTGTTGAGTAATAAAAATTTTCCTGTTTTTAAAGTAATACTTCGTGTTACATTTGGGGGTGATAAAAAGTTTATTTTAATAGTAATTTTTATGCAAGTTTTTTTATATTGTTAAAAAGTGATAACTGATTTAAATTTGCTGGGGCCCCCTTATAGTTTTTTCCTAAAAATTAGGCACTTTAAGAATTAGTTGGGGAAAAACAAATGGTAAAATAAACTGTACACCTAACAAAAGGCAAATAAATATGTATAAAATTTTAAAACTCTAAACTTCCCAAAGTTTAAATTTCCCTATCGCAAAAAAGGGGTGAAAAAAATCTGAGTTTAAATACACAAAAAAAATTTCACAAAGGGAATTTTGGGGGGGACCAAGATAAAGGGTTGGGGCCCCATTTAAATTCCCAAAATAACATGAGGATATTGTTACAAAGCAATTTTAAAAAAAAAAAAACCCGGGGTGGTACATGATTTCAACTTTCAAAGGAAATGACATGGCCGGGGGAAAAAAAGTATATAGTGTCATACTAGGGGGGGGAAAATCCACAAGTGTAAAAATCATTTTAAAAATTTGGGTAAAGTGTAAGGTGTAGAAAAGTGTACTTTGTCCCGTAGACGGTAGCTAGCAAGCTCAACTGTCAGCAAAAAGAAGCTGTAAAAAATACGGGGAAAAAAATGAGAAAATAACTTTTCAATTTAATGAAATGGGTAATCGTAAACGTCAAGAATAGGAAAAAAAAAACCGGGAATGTGTAAAGAAAACGACAAAAGGCTCGTCTGACTGTAGGGGCTGTGCTTTTGTTTTTGCTTTTGTGTGTGGGCAAATCCAAGTTTCCCAAAAAAAAAAACCCATACATAAATATAAAAATTCAATGCTATTGTAAAATTTTTTAACATCAGCGAGTAAAAAAACTGCCCTGCCAGAGAAATTAAATAAATTTTAAACCCCTTTTGAATAAACCCTTCAAAAAAATTGGCGAGTATAACGGGTAGAGTGATGAGCACTCTTGTATTGAATTTGTGGATCATTTTGCTAAAGAAGCAGGTTTAACCATTAAAGTTGGATTAGCATGGGGACGGGAAATATTTCACTAAAGGTAAAGGATAGAAAAAAATGTACACCAAAATTTAGTTTCCATTCCATTTCCAATGGGAGTGGAATGGGAAAAGCTTCCTTTGGGAGGTAAATCTTATAAAAGGGAAATGACGGGTGGGCTGATAAAGCTTTCAAGCTTTTAAAAGGAAAAGGGGGGGCATTTTGGGTATGACGGGGAATAAACTTTAAATCCTTATTAGGGCAATTTTTTTTACATGCAAAGCTGAAACTTTAAAAAAAAAAAAGCGGGGAAAGGGTTTGATTTGATATTTACCTTTATCTGCCATAAAAGGGGGAAAAAGTGCTATCCAGCATGGATTTTCTCAGAGTTTTCCAAAAAATGTTGATGGAAAATTTTCTTTGAACAAGAACCATGTAAAATATCTGAGGGGGAAAAAAAATTTCCAAAATATGTTTTTAAGGCCATGTAGTAGAAAAGGAAACTTTTTATAAATTTCCTTTACGAGAGGAAAAAAATTTCAGCTGTGAGTAAAAAAAATTATATTCGAAAGGGTAAAACAATTTTAAAGAGAGATAATTTTTATCTTTTGTTCAATCAATTTTTTTTTTGAGGTTTTGAATTAAGTTTCGTAATTTCTCTGCGATTTTTGAATTTTTATTTAAAGTAATTTTTAAAGGGTTTAGTTGGTTGTACATAGGTAATACTTGTGAGCATCGGGTTTTGAAAATTAGTTCTGAGTAACTGCTTGTCTTTGCTTTTATAGTCCCTAGTTAGTATGAGTAAGTACAAAACCCTATCATTAAAGTAGGGGATCTTTGGTGAAACGGAAAGGAACGTAAGTAAATCATTCATGTAAAATAGGGGAAGGGAATTCAGGGAGCTTTTAAAAACGAAAGGAATGCGTCAAGAAAAAATGTGAAAAATTTTTGGTTAACCAATATGTTGTTGTTTTTCAGAAATAAATAATTTTATTGTAACAATAGTTGATTTAGTATGTATGTTAATACATAGAAATTTTCCCATGCAAGTAATTGGGGGTTATTTAAACTTTAAAGGGGCGTAAAAATTTTTCCTTTTAAAATGGGGAATGTAAGTAAATAATGTCATGCAATGATAAGTGGGGAAATTTTTAATTTCCCCTGTAATTTGGGGAAATGAAAGTAAGTAATGTCTTTGAAAACGCACTGGGGGTGCAATTTTAAAACTTTTAAAAATAATAGTTTTCCCCTAATGTAAAATTTTATTTTGTATCCTTAGAGTTTCTATCGGGGCAAGGTTCCCAAAGGAAAAAATTGAAATTATTTTCATTTTTTCCATTATAGTGGGTCAGAACCTATGTAGAAAAAACCCAAAAAAAAAAATCGTAAAACAAAAGGGTAAAATATTCTCAAGATTTGTATATAAGATTGGTTTGGTGTTTTTGGTAGACATCTTCTAAAAAAAAAAACCACACTTTAAAATTCAAAATCCATGGTAATTGTAAAAAAATTTCAGGGGGGGGGGAACTGATAAAAAATTTGAAATTTATTTTAAAGGGTAGGGAAAGGAATGACACAAATTTTTTTGCGGTGTTTTGTCGAAAATTTGTGACGGTAATCTTTTGTAGCAGTGTTGTTTTTCCTATGCTAAGGCCCCTGTGCTACATGTCCTATTAACTACAGGTGTGTCCTGTTTTTTGGGGTTTTTGGGGCATGGCAATTTTTCACCTGTTTTAATCCTCTAGCTACTTTTTTTAACCTGGCCCAATTTGGGAAACTGTTTTTTCCCTGGTATTTATAAATATTTTTGTTTTGGGTTTTTTTTGTGTCCATGCTAAAGGGCAATGACCCTGTGGGCCCTTTCCCAAATTAAAAATCTAACTTTGATGTTAATTGCTGTCCCTGAAAGTATACCCTCACCTAAGAAAATTGGCTTTTTGTGTGTAGGGTTTTTGGTATTTAAATTTCTTTTTCCTTTCCTTGGACAAATCAATGCGTCGGGTTACACGCATGTTTTTTTCCCTGAAAATCAGCCCTCTAAATTTTAAAACGTAGTCACAAAATTATTTTTTGGGCGGGTGGCCCGGGGCTCTAGGAGAGTGAAAGGAAAGTTTTTTTGGGCCCTTGCCCAAAGCCCAAGGGAAATGGGGTGTTTCACTTGAAACTTGTGAAAAGGAAGATTTTAAGTGGGGGCAGAAACTTGGGGGCCACCATTCCCCCAAAATGAGAACAAAAAGGGTTTGGGTTCAAAATGACTTCAAAAGTTGTTTTAATTTCCTATTTTGTCTTTCTACCATGCCGTTGTGCTGGGGGGATAGCTAGTTATGTTACTTTTTTTAATGTTTAAATAGTTTGCAAAAAAATTTTAGTGAAAATTTGAAATTTTTAAACTCAGTACCATTGTCTGAGGGGCAATGGGGGATGTTGTATTGAAATTTTTAAAAAAAAACTTCATCCGTAAAAGGTTTTTGGGGGGAACTGTTAGAGGGGCCCTTTTGTCTTTCAGGGGTGCCCAAAAAATGAAAATCTAGAAAATGATCAAAGGCTACTAACAAGTTTTTGAGAAAACCCCCTTTGGTTTGTGGGAGTTTTAGCAATCTAGGCTAAATTTTCCCCCCAAGGTCCCCTTTGGTTGTTTGGGTAAGGTTTGCATAGGGGCAGGTTTTTTCCAAATGAAAAACCCCTTTTTTCAGCCGGGGATTATTGACATTTTTTCTATGTGGGGCAAAAATATCACGGCGCCCTTAGGGGCCCAAAAATATTCTAAAAAGTGCTTTGGGGCAAACATCATTTTTTCCCCGGGTGACCTGCAAAAGGTAGATCATGTAAAAGGGAAAAAAATCTTGGTATAAGTGTCGAAGGTACGACCAGCTGTTGGTTTAAACCTTTGGGGTTTTTTGGTTCCTGTTTTCGTTGGGGGAAAATGTTTTCTCGCACCAAAAGGGTTTCAATGTAGCCTAAATCAGGAAGTGGGACGGTAAATTTTTGGGAATTGGGGGATCATCTCCGACTTTCCCAAATAGTAAATGAGGGAAACAAAAGAAAGGAAAACATTTCGCTGTTCCCCCAAGTTGGGGAAAAAGCGATTTTGGGTTTTCATGTTTTGTTTTTTTTAGGTGTTGGGGGTTTCAAACGCAAAATTTCGTGTTAATGAATCAACCACGAAAATTTTCCTTGCCTGGAGATACCCTTTCCCCAAATTTTGGCTGGAAGTCTAGGGTTGTTTAGGGGCCTTTGTGCTAATTTTTCCTGACCATTTCCTTTGAAAATTTAAAAATTCTACTAAAAAAGGCATGGCCTTTTTTAACAAGAATATTGTACCATAAATTACAGATTTTTTAAAGCTTTAAAGACCCTACGCCGCCAGAGCTTCTTTTGGGGGGGGAATAGTTTACGCTCTGCGGGATTGAGAGTTTTGGCCCGGCATAAGCCCAAAGCCCCATTAAAACCCCTATCATCCTTTTTGCATAAAAAAGCACCAAAAGGCCCACATCTGAGCTCCCGTGAAGAGTGTAAACTTTACGTGGGATAAAACAGTTTAAAACAAGGACTGGGGGGCCCCACAACAATTTCCTTCAATTTAGAAAAAAGCCCCGGCTCTTGTGGAGCTTCCCCTAAAATTTTACATCATTCCTTTTTAAAAAGTTAATAGTGGGCTTGCAGGTTTTTTGGGGTAACCATTTATAGATTTTTCTATAAAAAACCCCTGAGGCCCAAAAAAATTCTTTTGGCTTTAACCCTTTTTAGGGGTTGGAAAATTTATCATTTCAACTCCCTTTTTACGTCGTAGGATGTAAACCATTGGCATCCAAAACATGACCCCAAAAAAGAAAAATTTTTTTCCCCATGTGGAATTTTTTGTTTGTTTTAAACCCTTTAAAAATTTGATCTTTGAGTTTCCGGGGGTACCCTGTCTAGTTTCTTAGGTTGATAATTTTTTGTCTGGGGGGTTTCAAATGACTATGTCCCTCCGGAATGCAAAAATGTAAACTCCTAGTAAATTTTGAGTAAACAGGGGTTTTAAATTTGATCTGAAAAGCTAGTGGTGCGCTTTCTATTCCAAAAGTGAGTTTTTTTTTAAAAGGGAAAGGCCTGAAGGGTACTGAACGCTGTGAGGGGGCCCTTTAAAACTTCATTTTAAAGGGACCCCGCCCCGGAAACCAAAGACAAGGTCCAGTGTTGAGAACACTTTCTTTTCAGGCCATTGGTAAACAGAAAAATCGGGAATAAAAGGGGAAAGGGTACCTGGTAACTTGACAAAAAATCATTTTTTGGGGGCCGATAGTCCCCACGACCCCGGGCCCCCAATCGCCTGTTTTCTAAGGAATAAAAAAATAAGGGGAAAAATTCCCCTGGGCTTTTTGGGGGTGGTTCAAAACCTCATCCTCTAACATTTTCTTAACCCTAAAAATCAAAATATAGACCTTTTTTAGTGGGGTAATCTATAGCAGGGGAAAGTAGATATGTTGTTTTATGAGGTTTGCAAAAAGGGAAAGTGAAAGAGTAATAAGGTTTTGGGCGTTTTCCCTAAAGAATCACCTTGTATTATGACAATTGGGATCATGATTTCAGTTAAAACTTGGGAATAGTGCGTTTTAAATCAAGGGAAAAATTTCCCTATCCTATAAGGAAGGATTTAGTGCAAACCTGTACACACCCGTGCACGTCAGTTTGGGAGGGTTCCCATGATAAAATGGGGAAACCCCTGGCAAAGTCGCAATCAGACCTATGCGCGTGGTGGCTACGAAAAACTGCTAAGTAAAGTTTCCCATGGCAACTTTTTTAGTGCATGGTTTAAATTATTATGAAAGTACATTTTAGCAAATGCCCTTGTTGTTTTAAAACTTTTCACAATATGATTCCATGAAAAATCTTCATATGTACTGGGTTCACTCAAATAAAAAGCCTCGCATTCCCTAAATTTACCCGCAAGTTTTTGGGGGGGTACCAAAAGAGATTCGCGACCGTTTAGGAAACGCTCCCACTAGACAGCCCCGATGCCCCCTCAGAATCTTGCGAAAGACAGAACGTCGGGGGTTAGAACAGGAAACAGGTTCGTGTTTTCACGGTGAATTTATTTCAACGGGGAGCTGTTTACCCCCTGATGGCCGCTTGGGCCCGCTTTGTTAATTTATTTTCGGTTTTTTCAAAGGGGTTTTTTTCCATTGCAGGGAAATAAATGTAAGCACTGGGGAAGGATTTTAGATTTTGGGTATATATGTTCCACAAAAACCTAATCCCGTGTTTAAAAGTGGACAAACTTCAAAGCATTCCCCCTCGCTTGTTGATAACCTATCAGGAGGCCCCGCAGGGAAAAGATAATCCTTTTGAAATATGGGGAAAAAGATAGGGGTTTCAGGCACGAATTCCCCAAATTTTTTGTTAAACCATACTTACCAAGACGGAATTTTTTGCAATCTTAAAACCCGTCAGCTTGATAGACAGAGGTTCTAAGAAAAAGGGCAAGCTTCGTTTTTTTACGTAATGCATTCAGTGTATCTATGTACATAATATTTGCTCCTGCACCTGTGTGCATAAAAGCAGTTAATTGCTTGTCCTTGTGTGATGTTGGCCTTATAGGCATATATGTTTACCCCTATATGTTTACTTCCTGCATGTACTTTCTATACTAACATCTCTTTATAAATGATGAATATATTTAAACTAATTTTAGTTGATGAATGTCATGTATAATGATGTGACACGCCCTTACCACTTCATCACATCACCAGAGGGCACCACACCACCCTTACCACAAACTGACGCCAGCGCAGGCATCCCTCTGGTGGACACCGCACCAACCTGGCCACACCCCAAAACTGCCACGCCCGACAAGCTGACTCCGCCTGCTGGGTACCGGCAGAGGGCGACAGACGACGCTTGTGTGTGGTGTGTGTGTGTCTGAACAATCTGTGTGAGTTGATTGTGCACTGTGATTTTCAGGGACTCGATTTAGACGTTTATCTTTCAATAACGTCATCCTGTGTCAATTGGTTTATTGAATAATACTTATAATACAGTACAACCTGTGGTTTTAATTACCCTCCGTTCGGGTTCCACTTCTTCTACCACTTGCCAAGAGAGATTATATGTTATATCATACGTCTTTGGACAATAGTGACACCAAGAGGGGTAACAGGCTTGTTCTCATGCTGTCCAAGATAGAGAGGCCGCTCACAGACGGTACCGTAACCATCCATCTCCTGAAACTCATGCCCTTATTATTTCTGTCCATAATCATGCCAAATCTTTTCTTCAACTTGCCAAAATTTCCTTCATCAACAGAAAATATCAAAATCTTTATGAATCAAACTCCTCTCGTGACTTCTTGCATCTAGCTAAATACATATGTAACCATTTTTCTTCTTCATCTTTCCCTCCTATGTTTCTCCCGGATGACTCCACAGCTGTCTCATCTATTTCTAAAGCTGAATTATTTGCTCAAGCCTTTGCTGAAAATTCCACTCTCGTTGATGAAGGCCTTGTTCCTCCTTCTCCTCCACCCTCTGACTATATTATGCCTGCTATTACAATTCTTCGTAATGATCTTTTACTTGCTTTTTCTGACCTTGATCCTCGGAAGGCTTATGGTCCTGACGAAATTCCTCTTATTGTTCTCAAAAACTGTGCTTCTGTGCTTGCACCCTGTCTGGTCAAACTTTTCCGTCTTTGTCTATCTACTTCCACCATTCGTTCTTGCTGGAAGTTTGCTCACAATCAACGTGTTCTTAAGAAGGGTCACCGTTATAATCCTTCAAACTACCGTCCTAAAGCTGTGACTTCTCGCCTCATTAATCGAAGCTTTTAAATATATACTTATTAAGAAGATTCTTAATGGGACCGCCCACCCAAGATAGATTGAAAATTAATGACAAATACAAATAAATATGTTTAAGTCATAAGAATGGTGGCTGTGGCCTTGGGCAAACACACTGGCAAATAGTTTTTCCCAAATAAGGATATTTAAAAGGATTTCAACCCCCCCGCTCCCCCCCCCCGCACCACGCGAGAGCCACGCCTTGTTTGATTACATCAGTTTTGCAATAAAATATCAATTATGAGGCTATTTTTGAGTTTCCTGATGCATTTCAATGATGACTTATTTGTCTGGCAATCCGTGCGAGAACGTAAAGCAGTTACCGGGAGCGCATCAGAGCTCAGTGGCTTTGTTGCCGCTGATAAGGAAGGGTACTGTCGCAGTACCTTGGCGTTGAGGTTCCAAGCCTCACAATAACATCCTTATTGAGTCAGGAACCCGTTAACACACCCAAAAACACAGAAAAACGAAAAAAAAGTTATTCGGAACAATCAGAATACCAACCTGGTATGTTCTGAAAAGTGCTCAAACCTGGCAACAATGAGATCCTTACCTTGCGTGACTAATATCCTGCCCTGCAGGAGGGGACCAGGAGTTACTGCAACCATTCATAATAACCTCAAAAAATATATGGTACCTATTTCCAAAATCTTTATAAGGTTTACTGACGTAACACTTAGTCAAACTATAAAAAAAAGAATGTTTACGGCTTGTTTCTGAAAAAACTTAAGTTTTTCTAAAACAATTCATCTCTACCTTCATCATTTTTTATCCATTTTTTACATTTGAGGTATCAATGGATAGCTGGATAAAAAACGAAGAAAACTGTGGTGGACATTTTATGTCTATGTCAGATAAGAACATGGCACTAGTGTTTCAAACTTAGTTCTTGGAGAGAAAAAATCAATATTTGAAGATTTTTTTTCTCGGTGATGAACAAAGACAGAAAAAAAACACCATACTTTTTTTTGGTAAGTAGAAGAGTTAATGGCTAAAAAATAAAATAAATACATCAATAATCCCAAGAGTTGAAAGCAATTTAACCCACCCTAATTTTCCTCTCTTTTTTTTTTTTTTTTTATTTGGCTAAAAACTATCAAAAAGCTCTCAATGAAACTTATGTTTTAAAGTATTAACTTATCCCTTAATAACTCATTAAATTTGCAGCAAGATCCATCAGTAAACAAGATTTAGGGCGGGCGGTCCCCTTAAGCATCTATCTGCTTACAATCTTCTATCTGATCGGCAGTTCGGTTTCCGTAAAGGGCGATTTATTGGTGAGCTAGCTTTCCTAACTGAATCTTGGTCTTCCACCCTTAGGGGGTTCGGTGTAACTTTTGTTGTTGCCCTTGACATATCATAAGCTTGTGATAGAATCTGGCACAAATCTTTAATTTCTAGACTACCCTCATTTGATAAATATTCTTTATATATGCAC
>JACEEZ010011295.1:20000-27500 GCA_016584305.1 Chionoecetes opilio
CCCTCACCTATAACATCACAGGTCACTATAAAAATCCAGCCTGCGCCAACAACGGGCGGAGGGGCCAACCATCACGACCATCCAGAATGTGCAGGGCCAACCACTTGAGTCCTAGAGGAATAACCATAAAAGCCTACAGGCGCTATAGGCTTCAATGTAAAAAAAAAAAAAAAAAAAAGTCATGGCCGAAGCCACCACCCCGGGAGGCGGGACACAGCCCCCGGCAAACAACTGGTACCCATTCACTGCTGGGTGACGGACGCTCGGGTTTTAAGTAGGCTACACCGCTTATCTTTCTTCGCCCCCCCCCGGGGATCGAACCTGCGACTTCTCGGTTGTGAACCGAGCGTGTTAATTAACCACTATACATACTACGGAGCACACAACACCCACACACTTGTCATTCATTCACCGCTGGTCCTGTCCATGCGACCCGGACTATGTGTGTGTGTTCTTATGGTCTGAAATGTAAGAGATATAAATAAAAAGCAAACTAACAAAAAATATATATTTTTAATGCCAGGCAGATGCAATACTATGAAATACTATTAACACACACACATGCACACACAAACACACACACGCGCGTGCACACACACATTCACACACACACAAACACACACACACACATACACGCACACACACACATACACACACACACACACACACACACACACCACACACACACACACACAACCACACACACAAATTCACACACACACACACGCACACACACACACACACACACACACACACACACACACACACACACACACACACACACACACACACACACACACACACACACACACACACACACACACACACACACACACACACACACAACACACACACACACACACACACACACACACACAAACACACACACACACACATATTTGTGTACATGGAGTACATAATACGAACTCTTGCAATGCTTCTCACGGATTTCTTGCTATCAGCCATCGCAAACAACAGGTATTTTATATCACAATTCAGTAAGTCCAAGTAATAAGGATGAAGATAAGGGTAAAAAAAAATGCTTATTTAATTAATACCCAGCGCTTCATTAAGGGTGAAAACGAAAAGGTTTGAGCTCAATATCCATATCCATAATTATATCCATAATCATTTTTTTTTTACTTTTTTCTTTCAAAGGTATATCAAAGGGCTCTGTTCTCGAACAAATGCTATTCATAACATATAATTGACATCGAAATTATTATAAACATACAAACTTTGCATGAATTTGTATACAATAAAAAAATCGGAAAATCGGTTATCGTGGAACGCTACAAGCAGAGGCTCGAGGAAGATTTGAAGCGAGGTAAATTTCATTAACGAAATAAACCTATAGTATGTTGTAAAATACATCATGGGTATATGAATGTTGATTCAAACAACATTGTTATTGATTTATAACTCATCACGAACGAGGGGTAACGGAGCTGAACTAACACGTAGACAAATATTTCAACTCTGCACTAAATTATAATTAACCAATGACGGCGTTAGAGAGCGGAGCAAGGTACCTTTGTGGTGCAATCAAATATTTGTTTCTTAACAAACTTGACCTCCATCTCTTCCAACAAGGTTTTCGATAAGGTTATACAATTCAACGCCTTACTGACTGTTTGCTTACGTTAGCCCATCGTCGATTTTGACTTTAATTGTGTTTACTTTAAGCTTGCTCATGGTTAAGGACGGCTCACCTAATTTTTTTTTTCTTCTTTTTCTAATATCTCATCTCTTTTCTAACGTCTAATATCTAACCTACTATAGGAGTAGCCGTGTGTCTGTCTGTCTGTTTTGGGTAGCCGAAACTGTAAATTCAATTTTGAATCTCAAAAAAATTGCAAATAAAACGTAAGTGGTAAGCGGCTTGGCCCCATGTCGATTTAATAATTTTGAAGGGGGGTTTTGGGCTAAAGACACTTTTAAGCGTATTATATTACAGGAAGAAACGCTGCGGTCACACCTTGCCGTATTTCACTAGCTCCGTAGACTCATGGACTTACCGTATGCGTGTATTCATCTAGTTATATTCATCTAGTTATATTTTACAGGGCCTGAGCAACCCTCGTATGGCCCCGTCTCCATATCAACATTTATTTTATCATTCATCCTTAGTGCTTAGTGTTGGCCGCAGCCACCACCCCGGGAGGGGGGTCACAAACCCCCGGCTAACACCCGGTACCCATTCACTTCTGGGTGGACAGGCGCTCGGGTTTTAAGAAGACCGCCCGTCTGTCTTCGCTCCGCCCGGGGATCGAACCCGGGACTTCTCGGTTGTGAGCCGAGCGTGCTATCCCTTACACTAAGGAGTTCCCCTGAGTGTGTGTGTGTGTGTGTGTGTGTGTGTGTGTGTGTGTGTGTGTGTGTGTGTGTGTGTGTGTGTGTGTGTGTGTGTGTGTGTGTGTGTGTGCATACATGCATGCATGTGTATGTGTGTGTGTGCGTGTGTGCGTGTGTGTGTGTACGTGTGCGTGTGTGTGTGTGCGTGGGGTCAATATTATCTAATATACTATAGGAGTAGCCGTGTGTCTGTCTGTCTGTCTGTCTGTCTGTTTTTCTGTTTTGGGTAGCCGAAACTGTAAATTCAATTTTGATGACAGTAGGCTCACAAAATCGCAAATAAATCGTAGGTGGTAAGCGGCTTCATCCCATGTCGATTGAATCATTCTGAATGGGGGTTTTGGACAAAAAACACTTATATGTATTGGATTACAGGAAGAAACTCTGCGGTTACGTCTTGCCGCATTTCATTAACTCCATAGACTCATGGACTTACCGTCTTTATTCTTTTTTTTCTTTTTGTGCGTGTATATAATTATATATAATATATATTATATATATATGTGTGTGTGTGTGTGTGTGTGTGTGTGTGTGTGTGTGTGTGTGTGTGTGTGGTGTGTGTGTGTGTGTGTGTGTGTGTGTGTGTGTGTGTGTGTGTGTGTGTTGTGTGTGTGTGTGTGTGTGTGTGTGTGTGTGCGTTGTGTGTGTGTGTGTGTGTGTGTGTGTGTGTGTGTGTGTGTGTGTGTGTGTGTGTGTGTGTGTGTGTGTGTGTGTGTGGTGTGCATACATGCATGTGTGTAGGCCAGAGGTACTCAAACTTCACTGGACGGCGGCGCACTAGATTATATCTTGGACTTCGGCGGCGCAGCAGCTATATATATATATATATATATATATATATATATATATATATATATATATATAATATATATATATATATATATATATATATATATATTATATATTATATATATATATATATATATATATATATACAGGAATGGACATAAGGAAATAATGTGTAAATAAACTACTGACCAGGCAGACACGTGTGCCTGCCTGGAGTTGCATATCCGCTCTATGTTAGGAGGGACAGTTGACAGACACACTCTCATTTCCTCTTCGACAGCCAGCATTTTATTCCTTTTCTTAGTTTTTATATTTGTGAGGGCTGAGAATCCCAGTTCACACAGATATGAGGTTGAAAATTGCAAGAGTATTTTCTGGGCCCTTTTGGATATATGTGGGTGTTCGTTTTCCATTTGAATCCAGAAACTTTCTAATGTCATATCCATATATTGCAGTTTTAGTGTGCGGTCATTACCGATGTTGATTAGTTCTTCTTCTTCAAAGATGCTAAGTTGTGGCTTGCTTAAGGGATTGTGAACGAATGGATTTCTCAGCCAGTCATAACTTTCAACAGATATATTTGGGAAATATTTTTCTATGTTCCTTCCTAGGCTTTCAAGGTGCTGCTTAATGAGTGGAACAATGTCTGTATATTTAGCTTCAGCAATCTTTTGAAACATGTCAATCTTGCCTTCACTCACCCTTTCATTCCAGAGCCTAATTATTTCTACCAAGGCTTTCATTTTGTCAGATGATGTTACCATATTTTCATTTCTTCCTTGCATACTTGCATTAACCTTGTTCAGATGTTTAAATATGTCTGCCAAGTAGCATAGTTTTGCACTTCAAATTTCATCAGGAAGTAATTCGCAGAATTCAGTTTTCTTCTCAAGGGTAAAGAAAAGGAGCATTTCCTCTCTCAGTGCATGCACCCGGGATAACACTTTGCCTCTTGATAACCACCGGACTTCTGTGTGGAGGAGAAGACCTTCGTGAGGAGATCCCATTTCTTCACATAGCATGGAAAATAGTCTTGACTGCTTTGGTCTGCTTTTAAGAAAGTTTACCATTTTCACAACATCATCAAGAACAAACTTTAATTCTCGTCCGAGTGTTTTAGCAACAAGAGCTTCACGGTGCAAGAAACAATGGGTAGTAATCAAATCTGGGTTCTCCTTCTTGAATAAGGACACAAAACCTTTTACCGATCCCACCATGGATGGACAGCCTTCTGTGCAAATTCCTACACATAATTTCCATGACAAGTCCTTTTCTTTCAAGTATTCTGTCACTGTAGAAAATATCTCCTGTCCTGTGGTTTGCACCAGTTCTTTGCAGCATAAGAAATGTTCAGTTATTTTGTTATCAGCAACATAACAGATGAACACTAGTAACTGAGGTTTTCCTCCAATGTCTGTTGATTCATCCGCTTGTAAAGCATACATTTTACCTTTCACGAGTTCACACACACTTTTTTCAATATCAAACGACATGTCCTTGATTCGTCTACCAATCGTGTCGTCTGAGAGGGGAATTTTTTCACTTCATTTTCAGCCTCATCCCCAAACAATGTTTTCACCACAACACAGCAAGCTGGAAGGAAGTATGACTCTGCAATTGAATGGAGTTTCATTTGTTTTGCTGTATGCTCTACCACTAAATAGTTTGCTTTCTGTGCCTTTTCTGCCACCTTCACCTTTTTCTCAAACCCAAGCCTTTGTTGTTTGTTATCTTTCAAGAGTCTTTTAAAGTATTCGATAGGCTTCTGAGAGAGGTGACTATGTTTTGTTGTTAAATGTCTCTTCATTTTCATAAGAATCATAGATTCATTTGATAGCTCAATGCCGCAAACAATACATTTTGGCTTTTGACCATTTTCATCATCACAGCAAGTGAACCCAAGTCCAAGATAACTGTCGTTATGCAGGCGAAATGACTTACTGCGGTTACTTTTGCTGGCACGTGTCGTCGTTTTGACCACGCTCAGACCTGGATGACAAAACTCACTTTCATCTGTCACTTCTCTTTGCCCGCTCGGACCTGCACGACTACGGTCACTTTCAACTGGCACTTCACTTTGCCAGCACGGACCTGTACGACTATGCTCATTTTCAACTGTCACTTCATTTTCTTCACTTTCCACACTAGGGTCTGGACGAGAGGACTCACTTTCAACAGTTATTACTGTTACTTCGCCTTCGGTGCCCTCGACACATTTACGTTTTGATTCATGATCAACTGCGACGCGACTTCACTGCTATTGCCTTAAGTACACTTTCGCTTTTTAATGAGGTACTTATCCATTTTTTAAGCTTGGACCTCATTAACACCACAACAGCGATACTTACTGAGGCTCAGGGCTACACTGACCACGGGAGGTGCCTACCCAACGCTCTGCCTACGTGTGTTGGCAAATTATACATGTTATTTATCGATCGGGGTTCACGTAAATCACGTCAAACAGTCAAACTTGCATAAAGCCTACTGATATACGTATGCATCAGTTTCTATTCATCATCCTTTTTCCTTTTATATGTCGCTAAAAACAATTCACATGAACGCGTGATAAAACTAGTAAGTTGGTAACTCAGTAACACCAGCAGGCTGCGGCTCAGACTGGTACAGTACGTGTACAGTACTCGTTCAACACGTATTGTGGTGGAAGCGGGAAGTATTTATTTTAAGCATGAATAACTTATATATTTATTCTCTATTTCTTACTTTATCCATCTACCCAAAGTACTTATAATATTATTAAAAGGACCTTGCATCTACCTGCCTAGTTACATATTAACTCATTCATTTACGATTTTCCATCTTCAATATAAAAAACAAAAACTACAACCTCAAAGCGCAAAATACCCATATTTATGAAAAATTACGCGGCGCACCTAGGGGATTCCCGCGGCGCACAAGTGCGCCGCGGCGCACAGTTTGAGAATCACTGGTGTAGGCTGTAGGGGCTAGGGTGAGGCAGGCGTGGGACTGGGGTGAGGCAGGTGTGGGGCTGGGGTGAGGCAGGCGTGGGGCTGGGGTGAGGCAGGCGGTGGTCTGGGGTGAGGCAGGCGTGGGGCTGGGGTGAGACAAGCGTGGGGCTGGGTTGAGGCAGGCGTTGGGCTGGGGTGAGGCAGGCGTGGGGCTGGGGTGAGACAAGCGTGTGACTGGGGTGAGGCAGGTGTGGGGCTGGGGTGAGGCAGGCGTGGGACTGGGGTGAGGCAGGCGTTGGGCTGGGGTGAGGCAGGCGTGGGGCTGGGGTGAGACAAGCGTGGGGCTGGGGTGAGGCAGGCTACGGTGGTGGTAGGTGGTCTACCCCGAGGCATTTTGACTAGTGGCCAACGACAGCAACAACACGATTGTAGTTTGCACTCACATTGTTGTCTAATATATACTACTATACTACAAATATCAATACATGGGTCCGAAGGGCCCACAAGCACTTGTCTAATATACTATAGGAGTAGCCGTGTGTCTGTGTGTGTGTCTGTCTGTTTTGGGTAGCCGAAACTGTAAATTGAATTTTGATGAGAATGGGCGAAAAAAATCGCAAATAAATCGTAGGTGGTAAGCGGCTTGGTCCCATGTCGATTGAATAATTGTGAAGGGGATTTATGGGCTAAAAACACTACAGGAGTATTAGATTACAGGTAAGACTCTGCGGTAACGTCTTGTTGTATTCCACAAACTCAGTAGACTTATGGACGTTTATGTGCGCGTGTGAGTGTGTGTTGGATTCACACGGAACATAAAGGGTTGGAATCACACGGAACGTGGTCTACCCTGAGGCACTTAGACCAGTGACCAACGACAGCAACAACACGATTGGAGTTTGCAATCACATGTTGTCTAATATATACAACTACTACAAGCATCAATACATGGGGAGGCGGTAGCGGAGTGGTTAGCGTCTCCGACTGGCGTTCTCGGTGACCCGAGTTCGATCCCCGAAGAAACCTAAAACCTTTCTGCACCGTCGAGTGGCCTAAGAACACCCACATGCCCTGCTCATTAACTCTACCTTCGATTGCGAGTGCATCGGAGGACACAGGGGGGCGGCATGAGCCTCTACAGGCGTCACTAAAAATCCTGCCTGCGCCACCACGGGCGAGGACCAACCATTCCTACCATTCGAGCCCTGGGTCAACACTGCCTACAGGCGCTATAGGCACAAATATGTAAAAAAAAAAAAAAAAAAAAAAAAAACATGGGTCCGAAGGACCCACAAGCACTTGTAATATACTATAGCAGTAGCCATGTGTCTTTTCCAGGGCTAGACCAAGAGCTAAGTGTTCAAGCACGGCCAAATCTACGTCAGCCTGTCAAGGGTGACAGTGCTGATGCCGTCGATGTGTTGGCGCC
>JACEEZ010011295.1:35000-72500 GCA_016584305.1 Chionoecetes opilio
GTAGTACGTCCCCAATAGTGCCCACCTTGCAATGCCGCCCTCTTGATATGTTGCTGTAAGGCAGCCTTGGTGGGAGGAAGAGCTGACATCTGACGCCCTTTGCGTGTAAATAGAAGTTTTCTGACTTCGTTGATGGAGGTACATGTCGCTGTCCTGTCATAGAGAAGGATGGTGAAGTACTCTAGAGAAGCCTCAGCCTTTTCAGAGATTTGTTCCGGTGCACTATGCAACTCATAGAAGGCTTCAGTGAGTTCATCATGTGTCTCCCACACTTTCCATGCAGTCTTCTTTCCAACTTGGGCAAACTGCGACACCGTATCGCAGCCTGTGAAAGCGTGGAACATCGGAAGTACCAATGATTTATGTGGGCCGAGGGAAGCACATATCTCATGAGCTGGGATGTAGTGAAAGTTCTTGCCACTTCCGAATGCAATCCATAATTATAATCTTCCTAACTGCTGCACAGTCGCTACTGCTAGCACAACTACATCGGTATCTACTGTCCGAACGAGGATCTTATGAAAGCCTTGCCTAACAGCGTCAGCAACATGTACCATGATCCTGGAATCTGCTTCCTCATGGTTGCAGGGAGCAATGCTGGTTGTGTCCCGTGCAGGCACACAGAGTACATTCACACCATCGGTAACAACTAGAGGATTCTCTGCTGATGCACTCGCCATCAACTCATCATTCAGAAGTTTGAACAATTCTATCTTGTTGCTATTCAAGCGAAGAAATTGCTGCCAGTTCTTTGGTACGGGGCTGGACACCTCAACTCGCCTACGTTGACTAGAACCCATAGCACGCTTTTCTCTGGTCTGTGCCTTTAAACTGTTGGTAAAGTATTGATCCCAGACAATATCTACTCGTTGAGCCTGATTTTGCTCTCTTTTGATGTGTGGGACAAACACATTTGCAGCGTAGTCGCCAAATGTCTTGCATCCTCCGGGTCTAAGAATGTTCACGAGTACAGCACCATCCATGATACTCACTTCCGTATCTGGCCTTGATTCACATGGGGACTTGACATGTTGTTCAAGACAGCCCGTGAGGTCCGACTTTTTTCCAAGACGTAATAGTCCATAGGAAGATAGCGATGGCGGAAATGGATGATTTTCGTGGCTGAAGAAATTGTCCAAGTCACCGTCTCTTGTCTGGCATGCAACATACAACCTTGCAAACAGAGATGATTCACTTTTGAGAAGATTGACTTCTGCGCCTGCTTTCTTTGACTTCTGTGCTTGTTTGTTGAACAGTACTACTTTGTTCCTGGTGATGGTTGCTGTTACTGGTTTGATGTTTGCACTGAGTCGCTCCTTCACAAATGTTCCATACTGCTCTTGACCCTTTGATTGTATTGTGGTGAGGCATTCGACTGACTGCTTGTCCATGATGTCCTTTGAATGCAGTCTCAGAAGGTCTTGGCTTTCTTCCTCAAATGGACTCGACATGCCCTCAATTACTCTGACCAATGTATTCACCTGTCTAGCGAATAGCTTCTGGGTAGCAGCAGTTTGCTCATGGTGGTTTATTTGGCTGGCACTCTCTCTTTTCCCTACCATGGATGACTCAAATTCAGATGTGACACGGACAAGTTCTGGCCCTGATACTGCCCATCGTAAAAGAGCGTCGGCATCCTGTGTCAATCCAATGACTCCTCCTTCATCCTTCAGTACGCGGTTATTTTGCTCGTGGCCATGATCAAGAGCGATGAGGGAAAATATTCGCTGGGACTTGGCCAGGACAAACTTGCCATTACGAAATTCTTCAGCAACATCAGGATGGGTGATATCAAGGCTACACATATCTCTCACGTGAACTGACATCCAACGGGCGTAGTGGGTGTGGTTGAGGCTGAAGAACCAAGGTGTCACTTTAGTCAGTGTATCTTTGTACAAGTCAAAGTTTCCAGTACGTAATGACAGTACGTACGAGCATGCATTATCTTTTTATCAATATTGTTCTCTAAAATATATTAAAATACATGATGATGTTAAGTCAAATTGGTGTTCAGACTTCAAATGTGTATGGTTGCTAAGGAAAATGTGTTGTCTAGCAACTGTTGCTATGTTATGCATATGTCATCTACTCCAGGGTGGTGTAAGTATTAAGAGCAAAGCTGCAGATATTGAAATACATTACAATTTTTCAGTAAAATTGGTCTGAAGGCATCATATATACTGGTTGCTAGGGAAAATATGTTGCTTAGCAACCGTTGCTATGCTAATAACAGTTTGCGTTGGCTCTACCCCTGAAAATATTAAGAATGATGTGACGGATATTTGTGCCAAGTTTCATGCTTTTATCATCATCTGAGCAATTTTTGCACCAATCGCCTAGACTAGTAGTTCAATCCCCTCGAATCCTCAACCACAGGCAGCTGGAGTGTATAATCTATTATATACCAGCGTGGCTGTTAGGCCTTTTTCGGTAGTTGATGTAGATTACACAGCCCGGGAGTATATTGCCATGTGCGAAGATAGAATGACTAATTCATTTAGTACTGATGAGAGTGACAACATTTAATTTGTTCGCTCACGTCTACAGACAGGCTCACGAGCTGCACACCTCATGCAACCTAGTGCTTTTACTGAACCCCAAGCGAACAAAGATTACCAAACCTTTCGTTCTAATTTTCTAGAATCCTTTGGGAGTAACGCTAAGCATAGTTTAGTGCAAGGTGTGAATTTAGCTGTTGAGACTTTGCTAAGCGGTTCTGCTACCACTGGTTTGTTAGATGCACAGGTGGAGGCAAACCGAATTTCTGTAGATTTCACTCAGTATTTACAGGAGAATGGCTGGACACAGGGAGATAACGTTTCACTTAGCAACAATAGCAAATATTTGGAATTCTTTGCGTACATAATGTTGCTAGGAGGTACCTTCCGTAAAAAAACTCTCTGTCTCTTAATTATAGTCCCCAAGAAATACTGCATGCTTTTGTATTGAAATTCAAAACCAAGATAGAAGAGAAAGATGGTGTCATACGAACAACTGTGTCATCTGTAGTCACTACTCAGCCTGATGTAGCCGGTAGGGATATATAATATATATGTATCTTATACAGCAGTTGCGGCCATCCCTAGTTCTTATCAAAGACCTATCTTGACATGCCATTATTGTCAACGAGATGTACACACTGCAAATCGGTGTTATATTAAAATTAAAGAATGACGTCGCTAAAGGAAACTTGAAGCCGTCTCAGGGTCATTACCTGCTGCAAGGAACTCAGACGGAAGCAGAGCCTCTACTGGTACACATGATGGCCTGCCTCTTAAACCGAACGATATCAATCTAATGGGAGTTACTAGCGATCCTCTAAATATATTAGGGTTGTTCGTCTACCCGTTAGATAGGGAAAAGGTACGTCTACTATTCGTTTGGGCTTTTACGTGGCTTTTAATTATACGTTACCCTCAGACGGATTATTGGGTTTAGCGTCTTTGAGAGCGAACCGGATGATAATACATCCAGATACCAGTACCATAAGGTTCTTAGGGAAGAGTTTCAGACCGATGGATCAACCCATATGCTTGGCTTCCAAAAATATGGTAGTTCCTTGTAATTCACCGTCCGTACCTAGTGTTCAGGTTTCTACTGATGGATTGGTAAGTGGAACACCCCCTAAGTCTGAAACGAATTCACGAGTAGACTCTGCTAATACCCAGCTTACCAAATCGTATCATCAGACAACGGTAACTGACCCTAGTGAAATGTGGAAAATCGTTCAAGCCACGCTAATTGGTAATCAAGTAATTCCCCACCGCACGGCAATGCACATTCCCGTGTCAGTCCCCAAAACCACCGTGGGTTGTGACATCTGTATAGAAGGCCCAAGCCAAGTGAAAAGAGTAACAGTGGAAGCATCCCTGAGTGAGATTCGTGAAGGAAATAAAGCCGTCGCTCTTGTTTTTAATTTCGACTGGCGGTCCTGTTAAACTTCGACAAGGTATATTTTCAAGCCGTGCGTTAGCTTTCGACAAGCAGGTAGTGCCAGAACCTTTGGACTTACCTACGGGTTTTTTTCAGTTCGGTAACTCCGTTGTTCAGCAACTCAAAATTGGCTCAAGCACAATCGCTTGACTCACTTGTCATTATTGTGGATTCTCCCGACTACAGGTCTTCATTGTTAAAACTGCTTAAGCGGTACAGTGATGTGATAGTCCAGAGAATCGTTAGGTTCAACTGATAAAACTAACCACCACATTAGACTTAAACCTGGAACACATCCTGTATATATTCCAGTATATCGTCTACCTCACAGTCAAAGACTAATTGTTGATGGGCAAATTAACCCGTGGGCTGCAGCATGCCTTCCGGAAGCGCAATTTTCAATTGCATACGAAAACCGCGCCAACATTCGTAGAACTCCACAAAATGTGTCACATGTAGGCTGAGATGTCAGCTCTCGATAACACACACCACCATCTGCCTAACTACGTTGAACGTAGTGATACCACTTTTTGGGTTACCAAGATCTTGGGATTCGGGCCATGGCCTTGGTATATTTGTTGTCTATCTTTGGATTTGTTTTGGGATTATTCAAATATTTATCCAGTAGCTTTTCTCAAGGTAAGCATATGTACCGTATTTAGGATTCAGTTTCAATGGTTTTTTTTATATAATGAGTTGCAAGCACGGAAATAATGATAGTTGCATGAATATATCCAAAATAATGTTATACCTACTTATACTGACATATATCATTGTTATTCCCCCCAAAATGCATACAATATGCCTAGCAAGCATAATTTGAGTGCATCTGTGTTCAACAACAGCACCAACTGCGTATGAGGCATACATAGCCCCAATAGTATAGGCTCTGGGGGCGAGTTCGTGTACATGGCTCTTGTAGAGCATTACCCTAAATTTTATTGTTATATATGTCAAGGCCGTCAAAAAAATTTGGGTAACACAGGTCAGGTACAGTTTTTCCGCAGAGCCCGTTGAAGATTTTTGGTCGAGCGTCCAGAATCGAAATTGACGATATTGTAGTTTCATGCAATAAACCACCATCAGGTCCACAAAAGTTATTCATTGTGATTAATTATCAAACCTTTGATAGTACTAACAACATTTTATGCGTATTCAGACACATAAATCTCGGGGTGCAGTGCGAAATAGCTAAAATGTTAGTGATTTTAGTTCAAAAATCGTTCGAGTTTGAAAATGTCTCTATGTTTGAAGGCTCTCCACAAAGTAAATATTATACTTAGAACTGTCATACTTCTCCAAAAGTTTCCTTATCAAGGCCTCTGACAATTCCAATTTGCATATTAGTTAAAAAAAAATAAGTATGGTGGCGAGGGAGACAAATATAACCGAGAGTCAGCCTTAACTTAAGTTGCCGCGTTTAGCTGCGTTTAGCGATTTCGGTCAAATGATCATATCTCTCCAAATAACTGTCTTAGGAAGTAAATGTTGGTGTCTATATGTATGTTTTTGACCCTAAGGAATTGATTGACACTATTTTTAAGTTGTTTGGAGTTGATCTGATTATCATAATGCCAAATTGTCAAGTTGTGAGCCTATAAGAAGCCACCTAATGGAACACCACACTAATAGTGAAAAGTTTATTGTTCACAATAGACTACAGTATAAGCTTAATTATTTATCATCAATGACAACATTACCATGTCCACCTTAACTAAATACACTACACCCGTTCTATAGAAAGTCCACTGACCCTATTAACATTACTAAACAAACGGGTTTTTGCAAACATTCAGTGACCCTTTGTTGCAGCAACATAATTTGATGCACTTGACTCCAGCCGTCCGACAAGGGCAACTGAACCTGGCACATTTTTCACAGGAACAGAAGACCGACCATGTAGCCTCCAGCGTTTTCCAACTTGTGGAAGGTATCATATGACTATTGTCCTGGTGATAACCGCACACTTCTGGTTTCAGTTGCTCAATAGTTCCTGGCTCGAGATGGTTCTCCAAGGCATGCATGGTGGTGTAAGCGTTATACAGCCCACGCTGGAGATGAGGTTGAATACCTTGACTGGTTGGGGGCAAGCTCTGCAGCGAACTGCATTTGCTGTAGTGGAACATTTCAGCTCGGTGATCTGAGAAATTGGTAGCCTCACTTGATTTTTTTAGCACTTGCACTAAATAATGTTCGGCGTTGCGAATCGCGGTTCGGGAGAGCGATGGCGATGTCCCAAAGTGTTTCAGGAGCTTCACTGGCTCTGCCTTTAAAGTAATCGTCCAGACCCAAATTTTTTTTACCCAATTATGTTGAATGTACATTCAAAACACCTAATCCACCAAAAATAATTGATTTCCAGGCCTTATTTCCGTAAAAACACGACTTTTGTAAAAAGAGAACGATGCTCAATCTGACACCGAAAGAAATGACGCTGGTCGCGTATACTATGAGGAAAACGAACCTCAGATTGTCATGGAATCCTATGTTTGAGCCCGAGTACGAGGTGGATGAACAGGTGTTAGCAGAGCCTGAGGTTCAGCAGGAGGAGCTGGCACTTCTCCAAAACATGGATTGGTAAATAAGGTTAAACCATGTGTGTGTGGGAATCACAATGAAGGTACTTTCGAGAAAATCCTATGGTTAGTTTTGGAGCTACAGTCAAACGTCATTACTCGGAAACCACATACTAGCATTAACTACAGCATAGAGTTGGAAAATATGCGGGCGGGAAGGCAGACAGTGTGACAGCCACACCAACACAGGGTCTCTCACCGCAGGGCACGCCCACTCCACAACTGGTTTACTTGGTCTTGTTAAGAGGCAAAGCCTCACAGTCGTGGTGGTCCACCGCTGCTGCCAGTCCTGGCGTCCCTGTCTAACAGGGCCACCTGGTCTGGTATAGTGTTGGACTGAGTCAGTCTTACGGGGGGGCGCCGTTTCTCAACACAACTGCTCGCCCCAACACACTATAGGCGTGTATCACCCTACACACGCCACTCCTTTCCGTGTGCAAACTTTTCTCGAAAGGCACAGCTGTCTTGCTGCACCCATAAAGGATGCATGCATGTGGCATATAGCAAAAAAAAATCTTTCAGAAACACCCAAATATCTTCAAGTACTGTATTTATCTCTGTGTTTACGTGCCTCTCTGATCAGCGCGGGAAGATGAGCCTCCCTGATGGTACGTCACCGAGCCTGAGCCTGAGCGTCTGCAAACCTTGAGAGCGTTTTGAAAACTCGGGGAATTTGCAGATTTTGATTGCGGATTATTTAAAAACGGCTGACTGGACACAAAACGTGACGACGTGTTGTTGATATACTCGTTAATGGCTATGATTTGATTGCATTAAATCAGGAATGATGAAATGGTCTGGACGATTACTTTAAGGCAGCTTTCTTGGTGCCAACTCTGCTCGTGATGTCGCACCCTGTAAGGCTGTGCAGAGCCGACAGAACTGCACAAAGTTGGGCACCCATCCGCTTGAACAATACGTGAAGGGGCACATACCGAGTGGTATCACCTACCCCAGCTCGAACCCATAGCTGTGACAGACCATGTTGCAGGAAGACAGACATATGGTACAGTTGTGCCACAATAACGTCTGTATCATTGCAGATAACTACACAAACGGTGTGTCCTGCCTGTAACGTGTCCATCACATGAATGGGAATGCGAAGATCGGCTTCTTCATATTCAGATTGAAGGTGAGCTAATACTGTCTCTCGACCGCCGTGAATCCTGACACACTGCCAGTTGTCGTCTTCTCTGGTCAACTGGCCGATAATACTCGGGTACTGTCGTGTGTCAGGAGTGTTTTGCTGAAGATGGCCATAGATCAGTTTTTCTAGAAGAAGCTTGTTGCTGCTTGAAGGCCAGAATGTCTCCATCTGTTTCGGTAGTGGTGTTTTTGGATAGATTGAGCTGTGTTCGATGGGGATCGTGTTCGTGCGCCTCATTCTTTCACTATCCTTCACCGACGGCTCATCAGAATACATGTCGAACACGTAGTCACATCTCCCAAACTGATGGTATGCCTCTGTGAATGACAGTAAGCGCAAAACGAGCTCGTGGAAGTTACAGATATCGGTCACACGAACCTTGCGAACATTGGCCATGACATCTATAACAAACGCACTGTTTGTTTGATGTACATAGTTGTAATCGTCAGGCTTGAGATGACTCTCCATCTCTTTGAGCAATTGGCTTTTACCTGGCTTGGTCATCAGCCCGTCTTCAGTGAACAGGAGTGGGGATGGTGATACGTCATACTTCAAAAGATCCTCGGTGGTTGAGCCACGATCACGGGAGATTTCGATGGCTTTCTCAGCCATGTTCATCTCTTTTACTGTCTTCTTGATAGTCTTCGTTGGCTTGCTGCTGTTACTTTTCATTGTTTTCATATTCATTCGGTGAATTGTGTCACTGATCCTCGTTGTCTTTTGAATGAATCTTTCGAGGCGGAATTTCCGGTAAGTATCCTTTCCTTTCGTGAAGGCATTCAGCAGGTCGTTCCTGATGTCTTGTGCCATGATTTCTCGTGTCACGAAATTTTGCAGCGTCGTGGAACATCTAGGGGAGAATGGCGAACCCTTCTCCTCTACGAATCTGACCATTGCCTGGACATGGGATTCATTGCGAATTGTGGTAGTTTGTGATGACTGGTGGTGGCTGTACGACTCATGAGTAATATCTACTACGCTAGTATTTTCACGATGCAGGTTCTTCACTGCCATCATTTCGCGGTAAATCAGGTCCCATTGGGCCACATACTGCTTCTGCCTGGCATGCCCGATGACTCCATCGCTGCATTTAGAGGAAAGATTGATACTTTGCTCCAGTTTCTGGTCACCACCTACGGCTGTGAAGCGGCCAGCTTTGTCGTTGATGGAGAAATTCCCATTTGAGAACTTCTAATAGACCGATGGTGCTGTTTCGGACAGTCGACGCATGTCTTCCATGTAGACGGAACACCAGGGCAGGTAGTTTGTTGAATTAAATGCAGCAAATAGGTAGAGTGCACGTTGTACAGCATCAAGATGGAGTTCCCATATAGCCTCGCGATCAACTCTCAATAGATCGTAAACCACATTCATCATACATCATACATTCATTCAGCATCAAGATGGAGTTCCCATATCCCCTCGCGATCAACTCTCAATAGATCGTAAACCACATTCATCATGAACTGGTTCCAGAAGTTGAAGTTTTCATTTTCAGCAGACCGAGTTTTTCTGAAGACAGTCAGATCTTCGATCAACTGACTGGAGGCGGTAGCAAATTTGTCCATGTACTTCTGGCTTTCACTGGTGTTCTTATTTGCGACACTTGTTCTGAGGTTTATCAAGATTGCTAGTTCTGCTGCATACTGCTCCACACCTTTGTCTGCGAAGAATTCCTGGTACAGAAGACGCTCGAATGCTTCTGAAAGAAATTGCATGCCTTCAAGAGACTGTAATGATTTCCGCTGAGAACTAAGTTCTGTATGATGGTTGGACCAAATACTCCTGCCTGTAGCCAAGTGGTGTTTGCTCCACTTCCAGACAGGTATTTGACGATACATTTGAGAACAATTTTCACCAAATGAAATGATCCCAGAACTGGTACAAGCGTCTCAAATTCTTGCGCATGCCTCATCTGAATTTCTCTCACTATGTGGTACACTCCCTCATCACAATACAAAGGTATTTCTTGTTGAACCAACTGTGAACCAAGGTCCACGAAATTCTTCATTGCAGAATACACAGTGGCATGTTCAGTGACGGCATACGGAAGCACGGGGACGAATGCAAGATTTTTCACCGGAATGTTCTCTTCAGTCCAAACGGAATTGCTTGCACTCCAAGACGGCATCGACTGTGATTGAGGATATATTGATACCTCTTTTTCGGCATACTCGATGCGAGTGAGGGACCAGGTGGTGTCCTTCAGTTTCGCTCCGTCAGCTTTTGCAGATTTGTAGACTTCATCATTCACTTTGTATGACGCTGGGATGTCGGGATTGCGTGCTGATTTGTGGAAATCTGAGAGTATTTGACATGGTAGGATTTCCTTGAAAGCTTGTGGCCCGTGTGTTACTTGTGTGTCAGAAATGTTTGGAAGAGTACAGTCACTGTGTCATGCTCTGAGACCCTCGCTCCTTCGTGGTCCCAGTTGTCAATAGCGCCAGACGTGAATTGTCCAGGGTCAAAGTGACTCGGTAGTGCAATGCGATCTTTGTTGTGTTGTGCTGTGAAAGATGCGAGGTCGTGTTGATACCTATGGAGCTCCGTGTAACTGAGTGCCAAGTTTTCATGGTTTAATATTGAGGTCACGATTTTACCTCCACGTCCAAGTGCATGGACAGACTCTGCATTCATGATATGCATGGGTGTTCTCTTTCTCCCACAGTGATGCACGTAATACATCGTTTGGAAGAGAGACTGCAACTTCCGACAACGTCGTGTGGATAAGTTGCCATCACTGTCGTTGATATCATCGCTATCGTCCTCGTCAGCATTCTCATTATCAGCAACCTTCTCCTGGGTCATGACTGATGATGCTGCTTGTTTGTAGGTTTCAGGTTTGAAATTGTACAACGTCAAAAAAACTTAAGTCCAGCTTCGGGGATATCCATGTCATTACATGCAAGCTTTAACTCTTGAGCATCACAAAAGTTGTCTGCTTGTCCAAAATCGTATTCATCAAGAGACTTCCGTATAACACAAGCACATACTTGTATAGGATCAACAGAATGGATGCGTTCAGCTAATGCATTTGCCGAGTTACGTGACACACCAAACACCATCATTGACTTACGCAGAGCATCAGGATATGTAAAATCAACATCACTACCATATTGATTAATCAAGAATATTTTCACATCTCTGTTGCGAAAGCCAAATTGGTCATCAATGCTATTCAAGTGGTTTCGGATAACACACAACTCGTAGCCGTTGCCATTTTTCAGGCCTTTCTCTAACTCAGACACAACCTGATTCCATACAAGGTGTTTGGTTGATAATTGTGGTGCTAACTCCTTGGATCTTGAGTCGTACTTGTACATGTACTTGATCATGCATTCGTTGTGATAATATACATCTGCGCCAAACACAGAACATGGATCTTGAAGGTCGCAGGTACGAGTGTAGACTTCATCTTGGAAATAGTTAGTTGCAGCAAGAAAGGACGAAGCACGGTTGGATTCGCAGATGCGAAATTTTATGTACTCATGTTTGGTATGATTTGTGTCACCAGATAATACAATTTATGTCACGCACTGCTGTTGCTGTCGGGCCAGTATTGGGCGGGTGTCGGGCAGTCTGTGAGTGAGTGTTTCTATCCTCTGATGTGTTCTGCTGATTCAATGACTGATCTTGACTTTGAGCTACATTCTGTCTCGTAAGTCTATCAAGAACAGATTTCATAGTGTACTTCTTGTAACAGGCATCCGTTACATGGTAAAGGAACTGGTCTTCATTAACAAGTTTCAGTCTTTTGGAAACATGATCATTGTGTATGTCACTGGCTTCTCGGATCCTTTTACACCCATTGCTGGTACTAACAGTGTTATCAGCAGTTGTTGTCTGACAGATGATGCACTTATTGACGTCAACTGAAATGTCTGTGGATGACTTTGATAGTGCGACTGATTCCATCGTTGAATCCATGTGTATGGTTGTAGGCGTTTGAAGACGATTGGTCACCCCTCAGGCTATGGCAGCAGACCGACAAAAAATCTCAGGATCCTGGGAAAGAAATAATATATATTAATTATTTCATCAAGTATTATGAACAACATTACCATTCAATAACACGATTGCTTTTCCTCTAATATGTGGAGTCCATGCCTACCATACCAACAGTTATGTTTCTCCACATATTTTTTTGACAATTTGGCATTATGATAAAATAATCAGATCAACTCCAAACAACTTAAGAATAGTGTCAATCAATTCCTTAGGGTCACAAACATACATATAGACACCAACATTTATTTCCTAAGACAATTATTTGGAGAGATATGATAATTTGACCGAAATCGCTAAACGCGGCTAAGCGCGGCAACTTAAGTTAAGATTGACTCTCTGTTATATTTGTCTCCCTCGCCACAATACTTAAATTTTTTTTACCAATATGCGAATTGAAATTGTCAGAGGACTTGATAAGGAAACTTTTGGAGAAGTATGACAGATCTAAGTATAATTAATATTGATTTTGTGTCGAACCTTCAAACATAGAGGCATTTTCAAACTCGACTGATTTTTGGACTAAAATCACTAACATTTTAGCTATTTCGCACTGAAACCCGAAGTTTATGTGTCTGAATACTCATAAAATGTTGTTAGTACTATCAAAGGCTTAACAATTAATCACAATGAATAACTTTTGTGGACCTGATGGTGGGTTATTGCATGAAACTACAATATCGTCATTTTCGATTCTGGACGCTCGACCAAAAATCTTCAACGGGCTCTGCGGAAAAACTGTACCTGATCTGGAAGTGTTACCCAAACTTTTTTTGACGGCCTTGACATATATAACAATAACATTTTGGGAAATACTCTAAAAGAGCCATATACACGAACTCCCCCACAGAGCCAGGACTACAAGGCAGAGAGGTAACCTGACACCAACCTTCCCTATCACCCTCCCGCCTTCTCCCGTTCGGTTTTACTTTTCATTTACTTTGTTATTTATTCTTTACGCACGCTTTATTGTATGGTGTATATTCCTCACAAGGGCCTTCTGATACAAGTTTATACACATAAAGAGCCATCAGAGTGCTTTATAGGCGAAATATAGAGCACTTTGTATTATCAATTACCCCATACTCCCTCCACCACATACTCCACCATGAATTATAATTATCCGAAATCCCAAAACCCCCCAAAAATCACAAGATATCTCAAGGTCTTTGAAAAAACATTGAAACTGTATCCTAAATACGGTACACATGCTTACCTTGAGATAAACTACTGGATAAATACTCGAATAATCCCCTCAAAAATCCCAAGATCTTGGGAAAAAATCCCAAGGAGTGACATCCCTGACACTTCAGTATAGTCACTCGCAAGCGGTTTGGTGCCATTCGCGCCAGATATTTTAACTCCTGACCACAACCACACCACAACCCCATACGTTTGGGTTAAAGATAGATATATTGCCGGATGCGGATTTTGACTACCTTGACGTTGATGTCATTTTCATCCAATTCTGTAATGGTCACTGTTGTACTCACTTTGCCGCACTAAAGGTAAAGATGGGAGCATACGCTAAGCTGCGCGTGGCATTCAGTGCTCATCTCCGTGGCATTAGCCCTTAGAGCCTGTGGTGAGTGAGGAACCGTTACCCCGGGACACAGGGCTAGTGTGACACCCGGGTTACCACAGTTACCTTCCCCGGGTTACCCCAGGTACCCATTTATCAACCCCGAAATGAAGGAAGAGCAGCTGGGTAGGCTGTTCACCGACTTTCCCTGGCCCGGACTCGAACCAGGGTCCGCAGATTCGTAGCCAGGCACACTAGCCACTGCACCACGGAGTGGACATCTTTGCCGCGTTGGCGACCCAAAAAAATTCACAGCTACCGCAGTCCCCGGGTCAAAGATATGTTGGATCAAGGTGTTATCCAAAATTCCCGTTCACCGTGGAACTCGCGTTTATTCCTCGTTCCTAAAAAATACGGACAGTTTAGACCTGTAATCAATTTCCGGCGAGTGAATGAAGTCACGGAGGATGATAGGTTTCCCTAAAAATACCTTTAGCTTCCCTAAAATACCTGTTAATGTCATTAGGACAGGGTAGCACTATGTTCAGTAGCCTTGATTTGGTTAGATGCTACTGGCAGGTGCCCATGGCTCCTGCATCTAAGGAAATTACTGCCTTTAGTACTCCTAGTGGACACTACGAGTGGCTTAGAATGCCATTTGGTTTAAAGTCAGCCATTATTACTTTTCAAAGAATGATTAATAATTTATTTGCCGATATGCTAGGCAAAAATGTCTATGCCTACCTTGATGATCGTATAATTTGCAGCAAAGACTCGGAGTCTCATTTTTTTTCATTTTCTCATTCACTCATGCTAATTTGGAAGCAGTACTCCTGAATTTGAAAGATGCTGAACTCAAAACTAAACTGACTAAATGTGAATTCCTTAAGAATTAAGAATAAGAAAGGTGAATCACCTTTTTAGGCTATGTGGTAAATGGTGATGGACCTCATACAATGTCAGATCAAATTACTGCAGTTACAAATTTCCCGCGACCTTAGAATGTAGACAATGTCCGTTCTTTCATTGGGTTGTGTGGATACTATAGATATTTAAATCCAATTTTGCAGCGGTTGCATCGCCCTTAACAAACCTATTATAAAAGGACGTGCACTTTAACTGGAATGGTGTACATAAAAACTCTTTACAAGATATAAAAGTCGCCCTAACTACTGGCCCTGTCGTGGCATTCCCACACTATAAGGTTCCTTTTGTTCTTTACACGGATGCCTCTGCATTAGGGTTGGGTGCTGTATTGATGCAAACGGACGCACGCGTAAAAAAATCGCGTATTGCGTTCACAAGTAGAACTTTACTTCCGGCAGAGTCTAATTACTCAGTTACTCACCTAGAGTCACTCGCAGTTGCAGTAGTAAGGCATTTGACAAAGTACCACACGAGCGACTCTTAAATAAGTTTAAGGCTCATAGAATAGATGGGAATGTTCTTCGTTGGATCAGAGCTTGGCTAAGTAATAGGCAACAAAGGGTTACAATTAATGGTTCTAAATCTGAATGGGGACAAGTGATAAGTGGAGTTCCACAAGGATCTGTTTTGGGTCCATTACTATTTTTGATTTACATCAACGACTTGGATAGTGGGATTAACAGTGATATCAGCAAGTTTGCTGATGATACTAAGGTAGGTAGGATTATTGGATCACAGTCTGATGTAAAAATATTGTAGGGAGACTTAGATAAACTTAATTAGTGGGCAGTCAGATGGCAGATGGAATTTAATATTGATAAGTGCAGCGTTATGAATGTTGGTAGAAAGGACCTGGTAATAGATACACCATACGCAATGTATCGCTGAAAAGATCAGAAGGTGAAAAAGATCTTGGAGTGAGGGTGAGCCCAGACCTCCGACCTAGGAAACCAAAAGATCCTTTTAGTACTGCAGATAGGTGAAATATTTGAAAGAATTGTGGGTTTGGTGAAACAAGCATGAAATTTGGCAGACAATTAAAAAAGGTGCTAGGGAAGTTATTTGGCTATAGGACCATTCCAGATTCAGTCCATGAGCGGAGTGCCTGCCATTTTACAAAATGGCTGCCAAAATATCTTCTCGAATGTTGTATCCGCCATAGCAATGGTGCTCTGTGCACTCTTTTATGTTTTTCCTCTACTTTTTTTTTTCTCTCTAGTTTTTTCTACTCTAGTGGCATATGTAATTGTTTTGGGTACAATAGATGTGGTATTAGTCACAAGATAATTAGAATAAAATACATTTTTAATATTATTTGGAGCCAGAAGGCTCACATGATGGCTTGTGAATTATGGCCTTGGATTCAGGAATGCAGGTCTTTGTTAGACTGTGATGTTCATTTAATATAGACTCCAGCTAATTTAATCACTTGCACATATTTTGACCATATTCTTCTGCTTTCAGGTGTGACAATGGCCAAAGTTTACAAGGTGGTGGATCCCCTACAGCCTGGGACATCAACACAGGGTCTAGAAACTGACTGGAGCAAGTGCGTTCTTTGTCAGGAAGACACGTCAGAGGTGCTTCACTGTCCAGCCGAGTCTACACGTGCCACACAGGGAGCAGGGTACAAGACAATTGCTGAGCTTCGTGTAGGTTTTGGCAGGATTGGCTGTTTGCCCACATCAATCAATCTTTCAAGGCTTGATGATGGGAATGGCATTGAAGAAACACTACAGCGGCACAAGGCCAAGTGGCACGACTCATGTAGGCTCCTCTACAACAGAACAAAACTACAGCGTGCAGAGAAGTGTAAGAAACCCCCAGAAGATGCTGCTGATGACTCTGCTGATAGCTCAAAGAAGTTCACCCGCAAGAGTGCTGGTAAGAAAAGTGCTTCCGCCGAGACATGTTTCTTCTGTGACAAACCTGCACCAGATGGGGAGTCTTTGACTCGAAAAGCATCAACATTTGGGCTTGATATCAATGTCAGGAAGGCTGCAATGAAATTGCAAAACAAATCCCTACAGGCCAAACTGAGTGCAGGAGACTTGATTGCACAAGAAGCCCGGTACCATCTGCCATGCTTGCTCTCATTGTACAAAAGAGCTAGAGAAACAAAAACATATGAAGAGTCTGGTGTGGACAAAATGAATCATGGCCTTGCATTTGCTGAGCTGGTATCTTATATTGAAGATACTCGCATGGACAGTCTAGTTTGCACCCATCTTCAAACTCAGCGACCTGGTCGATCTGTACACAACAAGGCTAGAACAACTTGGAACTGATGTTGCAGGACGCGTCCACTCCACTGACCTCAAAAAGAGAGTACTGGCCTACTTTCCAGACATGGAAGCTCACAAGCAGGGCCGAGATGTAGTCCTCATTTCACACGAAGATGTTAGACAAGCACTGAGGAAAGCATGTGAGCATGATGCTGATGGTGATGCTGTTCATCTTGCCAGGGCTGCGAACATAGTGATGAGAGACATGTTCAAGATGAAAAACCAGTTTGGTGGTTCCTTTGAACCCACATCCAGGAAGATTCTGTTCCAGTGTCTTTGTTAGCGTTAGTTGCTATGGTGTTGAATGGGCCAAATATCAAGGCACAGTCAAGCTCTTCAACAATGCCCCAGCCAGTGCTCACGATTTCCCAGCTACTGATGCCCAACAGCATGGTACGACGTCGGAGAATCAGCAGGGCCCCATGTACAACAAGGTACAACCGAGGAAGGGAAACACCTCTGCCCATCTACTTGGGTGTGATGGTCCACACGAAGACTCGCAAACGTGAACTGGTGGACCGTTTGTATGATCTGGGATTGAGTATTTCCTATGACCGGGTGCTGGCCATCTCAACTGAGCTTGGCGACAAGATCTGCCATTACTACAAGATGGAGAAAGCAGTTTGTCTTCCTGAGCTGAAAGGTGGTCTCTTCACGACTGCTGCAGTTGATAACATTGACCACAACCCCAGGTCAACCAGTGCGCACGACTCATTCCATGGAACTGGAATATCGCTGTTCCAACACCCAGACAACGACTTCAATGGAGCTTCCCGGGCTGTTGCCCATACCCATCGTGATGATGCTGGTGCCAAGAAGATGTCAGCATCTCTCCCCGAGACCTACACCAATGTACCTCATGTTGCTCTTCCAAGGCAACACCCACCGGTGCCAAAGCAAGAAGGTCCAAACCGAGCAGACTGTCAGCTCATACCTCAAGCCTTGCGGAAGGAATATCGGTAGGTTTCATATTATTCATTAAACATTATCCCATTTTATTTACAAATCAAGCACAAATTACCACATGTACATACATTTACATGTTTAAATAATTATGTTATTTTCTGCTTTACAGCTGGCTGGAGCACCTGAAGCAGTGGTGGACTCTGACACCCTGAAGGAGGATGAGATGATCTCCTGGCTGCATACCATGCAAGCCAGCAAGCAGCACGACCACCAGAAGACATGAATGTGGCTCTCACGTCCTTGCTACCCCTTTTCCATGACAAGGCAATATCCGTAGCCATGATCCGCCACTCAATGGACATCGTGAAGACGGCAGTTGATGTCCTGAACCCTGGCCAGATCCCAGTCCTCACATGTGACCAGCCACTCTACACTCTGGCAAAGCAGATCCAATGGAGCTGGCCTACAAGTTATGGTGAGGATCGATTCGTAGTGATGTTTGGTGGCCTACACATCGAGATGGCGTCCCTCAAGGTCCTTGGAGATCTTCTGGAGGGCAGCGGCTGGACAGGAGCACTCGTTCAGGCCGGGGTTGCTACCAGTGGAACAGCAGATTCGTTTCTAAAAGCATCCCACGTGACACGCACAAGACGGGCTCACCAAGTCACAGCCAGTAGCCTGCATCTACTTCAGCAGAGTGCCTACAGGGAGTACATCCAGACCTTGGGAAAATGCAAGTGAAGTGGTGCCATTTGAAGACTGGTGTGATGCAAGGTCCGATGCATGTCCTCAATTCCAATTCTGGTACTTCATCCTGCAGCTGGAGCTGGCTGTGATGGTATACGTGAGAGCGATACGTGAGGCCGACTTCCTGCTCTACATAGAGGCCCTGTCTAAGATCGTCCCTTGGTTCTTCGCCCTGGACCATACACACTACTCGAGATGGGTGCCGATCCACCTACGAGACATGGTGTCACTGAAGCAGCTCCATCCCGATGTCTATGCTGAGTTTCTGAAGGGGAACTTGTCGTCAAGAAGTCAGAGCGTGCATTCTCTGCTGTTGCTATTGACCAGGCCCATGAGCAGAACAATGCTTCCGTGAAGGGAGACGGCGGTGCTGTGGGCCTGACGGAGAACCCTGCAGCTCTTCGTCGCTGGATGGTATCTGGTCCCGAGATGGCTCGTTTAATTCAGGAATTCGAGGGATCAACCGAGAAGAGGCAGGACACAGATGGACGTCACCATGAACAGAAGAGACATGCACAGATAACATTTGCACAAGATGTGCGATCACTGAGCCGAGCCATGGAAGAGATGGGGAACCCGTTCGCTGAATACAGCAGTGATCTCCTTGTCCTGAACAGCAGAGACGTTGTGGACACAGCAGTGGCAGACACAGTGCGACAGATGGAGAAACTTGGACTCGAGCAGTATGAGACATATGTTGAAGAGAGGCTTGTGAATCAGACAGTGCCTATCACAGATCCCATCAAGCGGAACAACCTCCATCTTTTCAGCCGCCCACCAATCAGAGAGAAGTCAAGGAAACAGCTACAGATGTCATCCCTGAAGAACGACTGTTCGCTCTTCTCCAGGCTGTACATTGCCTCCCAGATACGCCATGGTGATTTGGACGAGTTCTTTCAGCACGAAAACCAGGCCTGTCCACCGTCTCTGTCTCAGATGGGTGGCCTGAGAACTGGAACCAAGTCTGACTTGATGCTCTGCCTGGAAAACTTTGTTCCAGTGAAAGAGGATCTCTCCACCCCCAGAGTACAGGTCAACATCCTGGATGGTGCTGCCATCATCAACATGCTGCGACCAGGGACTGCAAAGACATTCCAAGGTTATGTCACTGATGTCTTCGTGCCGTATGTCACATCCCAGCTTCAGCATGTAGACAGACTAGACATTGTCTGGGATCTGTACATGGCAGACAGCTTGAAGGCGGACACTCGCAGCAAGAGAGGAAAGGGAGTTAGGAGACGAGTCGAGCCATCAATTGCAGTTCCTGGAAACTGGCAAGAGTTTCTCCGCATCAACGACAACAAGACGGAGCTGTTCTCCTTCCTGGCTTCTAACGTGGCAGACATTGACACCAACAAACATCTCATCACCACACAAGGCACTGGCGTTCTTTGCTCCAATCGCCAGGACGTGTTAGCTCTAGCGCCATGCACGCATGAGGAGGCTGACACTCGTATCCTCCTGCACCTACAGGATACCGTACAACAGGGGTACAGCAAAGTGTCAATACGCACAGTTGATACAGACGTGGTAGTCCTGGCCATAGCATCAGCCAATCGCCTCAACATCTCTGAACTGTGGATTGCCTTTGGAGCTGGGAAGAGCTTCAGGTTCATCGCTGCTCATGAGATCGCCAAAGCTCTTGGTCCTGACTGATGTGTGGCCTTGCCGATGTTCCACGCCTTCACTGGATGTGACACGCGACTGACACGGTGTCCTGTTTTGGCGGTAGGGGCAAGAAGACTGTATGAGACACCTGGACCACCTATGGAGACGTCACACCAGCATTCTGCGCCTTGGGTGCCATGCCAGACCCACGTGCCATTGACGAGTGGATGCAACCACTGGAGCGATTTGTGGTCCTGCTGTACGATCGCACCAGCACAGAGGAGGGTGTGAACCAGGCAAGGAAACAGCTGTTCAGCAAGAAAGGCAGAGCTATTGATGGTCTGCCTCCTACACAGGCTGCACTCATCCAACACACCAAGAGAGCTGTCTACCAAGCTGGTCACTGTTGGGCCCAAATGATGACCCCTGCTCCAGAGCTTCCGTCACCAAGCGAATGGGGCTGGAACAAGAAGCCTGGTGGTGGATGGAGTATAACCTGGACGACCCTACCAGAAGCATCAGAAGCTTGCAGGGAACTCTTGCGATGTGGCTGCAAGAACGGCTGCAGAGGACGCTGCAAATGCCAGAAGGCGGCTCTTCAGTGTACAGCTCTTTGTCAGTGCGGTGGACAGTGCTCTGAGTGACGCAGCTCACAGAGAACAGTTCATTACTGTTTGGACACAATTTCCATCCTATTGACTTGCAATTAGACTATAATAAGCTATTGTGTGTACCTCTGCTACCTACAAAAACAGAAGAAATAATTCTGGGTTGTTTGACGCACTTGACGAAGTGTTCCTGATTTCAAAATCGTAACATGACGTAAAAATGATAATTCTTATTTTCTAGCTCAAACTAGTAATTATTTGCCATTTCAACTGTTATGTGGACAGTAAAATTACTGATGTATGATTATGATACAAAGGAAAAACATTCCCACCCCTAGAATTGATTTAACCTACAATATCAAAGAATTTCAAATAAGCGATGGCGGCCATCTTGAAAATGGCCGCCATTTTTGTCACAGGTCGAATCTGAGTTGGCCCTAAATCTGAAAATCACCACTGAGGCATAGTCTACCTGCGGACCAAATTCCATGCTTGTTTCATCAAACCCACAATACTTTCACCTATCTGCAGTACTATTTGTAGATTTTGGCCAAATAAACGGACCCCGGTGAGCCAATCTGTGATACCTGAGTCATTTGTACCTGTGGTACTGCAACTAGTTCATGATGCTGTAATAGCCGGTCACCCGGGAAAGGAGCGTACTCTTTCTGCGGCCATCACTAGTTATTTTTGGCCTAAAATGCGGTTAGATATTTACGCATATGTGGCTAAGTGCGTGAAATGGGCTGAGCATAAGGGTACGTGCCAAAGCCAGCACCAATTTTGGAATATCCACCTCCTGAGCGTCCCTGGGACATTTTTGCTATTGACTGTTACAACTTCCGTCTATTCGTCAAGGGTCTGAATACCTATTAGTATGTGTTGATCACTTCTCAAGTACGTTGTTTTGGCCCCTGTGATGAATAAAACTGCCAAAGCGATTGCACACGCTCTAATCGCCAACTTATTTTGTCCATACTCAACTCCCCGAGTTTTAATGAGTGACAATGGCGCGGAATAAAAAATTGCGCTTCTTAATGAAATCTGTGGGCAGTTCAACATCAAACAAACATTTACAGTAACTTATCACCCTGCCTGCCAGTAACGGTTTAGTTGACCCATAGACCACTGTATACCTGGACTGCACACGCGACAATGTTTTGAATTGCGGGGCTGCATAGGGGCCTGCGGGGCGCCCGACAAAGAGATATATTGGTCTATGGACTATCATATAGACTGGTTTATCAGTATATATGATATACTGTAATCTTTGTAAATGTTTGTTCTATAATATTATCAAATAAAAAACAGTAAAACACGCTAAAGAAATGCCATTACGAGACTCTGAAGAAATATGCATGAACTTGATATTCACTTAACTCTTCGCCATTTAAAACTTTGCGAGTCAACTTTTATCATGAAGGGTATCAACAGAAGCGCACTTTTATTAGCTTTCCATTGCTATATTTTGTTATCTGATAAATTAATTTGAACCATGCATAAATTAGCGTTAAATAAATAAATAAAATCATCAATCAGGTAATTTTCCCGATTGATGATGTTGTTTATTTACTTATATATTTCGTTTTCTGATAAATGAATTAGTGCCATGTATAAATTAGCGTTGACTAAATATATAACCTCATCAATCGGGAAAATTACCCGATTGATGATCTTATTTATTTATTTAATGCTAATTTATGCATGGTTCTAATTCATTCATCAGATAACGAAATATAGCAATGGAAAGCTAATAAAATTGCGCTTCTATTGATACCCTTCATGATAAAAGTTGACTCGCAAAGTTTTAAATGGCGTAGAGTTGAAGTGAATATTAAGTTCATGCATATTTCTTCAGTCTCGTAATGGCATTTCTTTAGCGTGTTTTACTGTTTTTTATTTGATAATATTATAGAACAAACATTTACGAAGATTACAGTATATCATATATACTGATAAACCAGTCTATATGATCCGTATATATATATATATGAATCCGAGCGGCCCTCCGGCTTTAGGCCCTTGTGCGACAGGCCGATATTCCTTGCGCAGTCCAGGTATACAGTGGTCTATGGTTGAGCGTACGAACAGGAAAGTCCTGGAAGCTTTGCGCCCTGTTGCTGGTGGCTTGCTTGATAGTTGGGACGATTGGTTACCCCATGTTGCTGCATGCGTTAATTAATTGCAATATATGTGAGTCGACAGGTCAAACTCCTTATTTATTATTTTTGGTATGGAGAAAAGACACCCGTATGACTTGCTTCGTAACCCTCAAAAACCTGTATACAATGTTGATGATTATGCTAAGTGTCAACTAAAGGTTTTCTCGGACTTATATTCCGGTGTCAGAGATATATTTCAGGCTTCTAAAGGCGGCGTCACACTAGCACTTTTTCTGTCAATTTTTTCAGCAACTTTCTGAAAACTGACAATTTCTTTACTGCAAGCCGTCACACTCACACAATCGTTCACCGGCACTACCAGTCAGCTGTTTCCGTCGACTGTAAACAAACATGGGTCCGACCCCAGGGCAGGCTATCGCTGGTATACACTTAATTAAGTTTTCCACGAGACGATTCTTCACAGCAATATAGGTCGACCGCTTCAAAGCTTTCTTGGTGTACAAGTCATCTCTGTGGTCCCAGAGACAATGGTGGCCTCGTATGCTTTGAATGAGAAATTCTTCTGAACTACGTGTCCACCGCAGATGAATCATTGCGTCTATAATTACAAGTTGAAGTCATGAAGAGTGAAAAACGAGTTTTGAGTGTGTCTTGAAAAATATACACAATAATCGAGTCATGCGAGAGACTGTTGGCTGTTATATAAAACCGGCTTTTAAATGTAGCTACATGTTCAATAGTCACTTGAATATTTTTAAATGAATTGAATTATAATTTGCAAAAAAATACTGATTTATATCGAATATTTTAAAAGTAATCACTATGGATTTTGATTTGACTATGAAAGTTGACTTCACCTTCCATATGAAGACGACCATGATCGTTTGACTGAGTCAGACGGAAAAACTAGACAGAACGAGAAATAAATGACGGAAATCGTAGACATTGACAGTGTGTGTGACGATGATCAGTGTGACGCCGCCCTAAAACTGCTATGTGCTCACAACAACACCGGTGCTCTTCACCCGTTCAAATCCGAGTTGGTGACTGACATGATTCGAGTCCCGGAGAGAAACTCTAAATTAGCTCCTAAATGTGTGGGTCCGCGCCTGGTAGTTTAAGCAACTCCATGGAAATAAGTTTGATATTTATTTTGGATCCTTGGTGTAAATACATTATAAGTCATTCCACAGTGATCGACTTAAACGGACCAATGCCAAGCCTGATTTATACTTAGTAGAAAACTGCTAACTTAGCGATGCTACATGGCTTGAAAACTAACAAATTTAATTTTCCTGCTGACCAACTCATGCTTATAATTTAATCCCTCGTAATTGATAGCTAGTCTTTTTAATTACCTTCATCGGACAGCCTTCGTGCATGCTATTTGGTATAGGGATAAATGAATGAGATCTGGAAGAACATTGGGCTTCCTCTAATGATAAAACTCATTCATTTAAATTGCATGACTACTACTTGACTTAATCCACTAGTAGATCTTGCCTCTTTCACTAACTCCTTGAGGAAGACCTTCAATACTGTTCAATCCGAGCACAACTTTTATAAAGCTTTTACTGTGTTAGAGCAAGCACTCCCTGTTTTGACTAATTCGCTTAATTATATTGTAAGAACTGACGAACAAATACTTACAAATATAGTTGACGCAGCGCGTGGAAGAGTCACTTCTTCACTCTTTCCTGTTAAGGATTTTATGCATGCCTTTAACCTAGGAATGAAGAATTACAAGTTGAAACCTTAGTTTAATTTAAGTGGTATTCAACACTATTACCCTATCCATGAATCAGTGCTAACGTCAAATGCCGTTGTTATACATGTTCATTTTCTATCCGAAAATGTGTTTGAGGTTCTCAAAAACTAATAATAATTAAATGAATAAAGGAAATGGTTCAACATGGAATTTTTTTTTTTTCCTTTTTCAGTGAAATAATCTGTTATGATACAGAATCAACCAAGTACTGTGGTATTGATTAATAATGAGCATACCCAGTATGCTAATGGACGCATGTCTGATTTGAATAGGTGCCGTAGAGAATATTTGAACCTGTATTTTTCCCCCGCATCTCTCTTTGCCTTCTTGCTTGTAACCAGTGAGGGAATTTGTGAAGTGGTGCTAACTCAGGCAAATGCTTCTCAGGCCTTATCGTTGTGTCCTTACACCCACTTAATTTTACGACCATTCTTTCACAAAATGTCTTCGGACATCACTATTTCTTCTTTACACAAACATTCTATTTGTCTGTAGTATGTCATGAAGGTGCAGTGTATCAAAGTTTCCGGTTCTTTCGCAATTCTTATTGTTTCCTCTTTGCGCTCTGACTATTTGAATACCTTTCCTGAAAAACTGCACGAAGTGTAGTTAATTTCACTGCTCAATTTTTCTGTATTGAGAGCTTGAAATATATATAAATTTGTCAAGCATTAAATATGTCACTAATGCCATTTATGAGCTTACATTCTCTAATTTCTCAGAATTGGAAGCAGCCGTACATGACTCTTTACCTGTCTACCTTAACACAGCAGTTCATTTTCTTCCATGGTTATGCCAAACATAATCATCATCATCATAGTAATTCCACTTTGCTTTGTTGTTCGGAAGGCCTTATTTTTGTATGTTCTCCTGCAGGGCAATATCTGACAAAATCAGGTGAATACATAATTGTAACATGGTTAGGTTAGACCTGTTCAGAAAACAATTTTTTCCTATTTTTATACCCCCCTGCAAGGTTTCCCATGCTTTTTGACCTGAAAAAGCCAAAAATCACAATCATTTTGAGCTAAAATGTCAGGAACCTTTGCTTCATTGGACCTCAATATATTAAGCCCACGACAGTAGAAAAGCGCCTAATTTTGCCTTCCGCCAGACTTTTTTTCACCTGAGACTTTTGTTACAATTGGGATAGAACAACAAATTGGGTATCAAATTGAAGCATTTTAATATTATTTCTGAAAAAAACAATCCAAGTAAACATTCAAGAAAAAAGACACATCATATCCAGAAAAAAAAAGCAAAATTTTCTGAAAATTTCCTATAAATTTCATAAATATTACAATCTTGACATCAAAAAATGTGTGACAAAGACTCTAAAAACTATTTTCAAGTGGCAGAAAACTCTATTGTCTATGTCAGAAGGACACTTCACAGTCATTTTTTTCAGAGTTTGCTTCTTGAAGCTATCAAATCGCTCACGGTTGTATTCCACAGTTTGAAGAAGGTACTGTTTTTGCTGAGAATCTGTGGTATATGATGTTTGCGAAATCAGTCATCATCTGACCTCCCCGCTCAGCAATGTCATTCACTACTTTTACATTGCTGACATATTCCAGGGCCTTGCTGTAGTCATCACTCCTTGCCATGTCACCACAGGTTGCAGAAGCCAGTCATACTCAATGCCAAGGGTGTCAAGCAGAAGATGACTCTCTGGACCAACTAGATCAGCCAGAGTCGTCTTGGCTGTAACCTGAGGGAACATAGGTTTCCCTCGTCTGAAGCTATCTGGCTTCTCGTGGCGTGCAGCTTGGCAGCAATGTCCTGCTTCTCTTTGTCACTGAGTCTGCTACCGAAGAGAGCGAACGGCACAACCTCCTGTGTCAGGTACCACTTGTGGTTTTCAAGTTTTTGTAGCACTGCCTTGAGCAATCTCTGGATCTGTTCTCTTGAACTTCATCATGTCCTTCATGAACTGCAGATAATTTGCAGGAGCATCTGCAGCAAGTGTAGATGACATCCACATGGGTGTATAGAACAGTCCTAGGAAGAGGTTGAGGCGTTCCAGCTTCACAACAGTTTCTTCATCGTACTCCAGCTGCTCAGCAAACATGAACATCTTCATAGAATACAGGTTTCTGGCCATCCACCTGGCCTGATGAATGGCTCCAGGACGACTCCAGTGGATTCCGCGGGGAGGCGTGTCTCCAAGGACGATCAGTGTAAGCTCAGCCATCTCACGGTAGTCAGCTCTAGGAGGCTTCTCCGACCTCAGGATTTCCTGTAGTATTTCCTTGCACTCTTTCTTCTTTTTATTCAACCATTTTTGTCTGATGGACAGGGTTGTAGGGTTGTCTGTGGTAAGATCTGTCCAAACGTCCTTGAAGTGCTTGAACCAAGGATTCTCTGGGCTCTTGACCTTGCCAAACAGATTCTCCATACAGCACCAACCAGCACTTCTAGAATGTGGTGTCTGACAGGCCAGTTAGAACACCTTCCTGTCCAAGCTGTTGCTCCAGAAGCTTGGCAGCTCCCCGATGTACTCCACTGTTGCTGGCCGTTGTGTCAAACACAGGGGCAGTGTCACTCCAGTAAAGCCCCCATGCCTCCAGCAAATCCACTGGATGCCTCTGCCTGAGCCGTTCCTGTTGAGCTGTCTATCACTGGTACTCCCAGTAGCTTGCCTTCAGGATATGCAGGTGGTCCTGAGACAACACAGCCAGAGCCTCTGACGTGGTACCAGGATCACTTCCCAGGACATCTCTCAGCATCTTGCATCCCAGTGGAGAGCAGCATACTTGGGAGGGTCCTCGCTAAATGCTGCCATGTACTCCTGGCTGATGTGGTACCTTGTCAGCATCCTGTTCCGTCTCGTTATTGAGGTTGATATGACAAAACTTGTCCAAGGTCAGCTACACCAGCTTCAATGTAGCAGAGACTAAGGCTGTCACTTGATTGTCAGACAATCCCAGACGATCAGCGGTACTGCAGATGTCAACACACTCCATGACCCTCCTGGGAAATTGTGAGAGTCACAGTGTCTTGGTGATGTGAACATCCAGGACGAGGTTTGTTGGTAATCCATGTCCTCTGCATTCCCTTCACTGTCGGTTGGGTCAGCCCAGGTAGACACATCAGCAGCAGTCCTTCGCTGTGTGGCAGCTGAAAAATTGTAGAAATTTTGTGACAAATTCATATCTTGTTCCTCTCTCTGCTGCAGTCTTGCAGCCCTCTCTGCTTGCTGCTGGGACCGTGACTCAAATATCTTGTCATGACCAGACATGTGGGCCTTTCTCTCTGTCTTCTGATCCTGGTAGAACCTGATGTCCTTGTCCTTCTTCTCCCTTGATAGCAGTCGGTTTCTCTCTATTTCCTGGATGGCATCTGAAGCTCCTATGTCGAACAGGCTATCTAATTCCAGGACAAAGGCACTCCTTTTCCCCCAGGGTCACCTGTTCTACCTTTATTCCTTGCTAGATCTCTGTGCTTTTTGTGAAGTGTCATGAAATGCTGCGCTGCATTGTACTTGGTCATGGTCTTGATCCTAGCCATCTGCCAGAATGGGATGATAGCCTCCACTGTTTCATTGGTGAGGTCTTGATGCTTAGGATTCCCTGTATTTTCTGGCAAACTCTGGAGATGGAGGAAGTACTGGAAGGCCTGTCTGTTGGTGGGTAACTGGGAGCCACTGATGCTGGATGATGGGTAGCCGATCAGGAAGGTTTCTGTAGCAGATCTAGTAGCAGGTCGGCGTGACGCTTGTCTCTGGACTGCAGGTGGGGGCTCTGAGATGTCAACTTTGCGTCCTCGGAGCTCCTTGCTACTGCCATAGTGAAGTTATCTTGTTGAAGTATCTCTGGATTTGTTAGCAGGTTTCAACAGATCTGCAACAAACATAACAGACCATTAGATGTCATGCTAAAACCATTGTGAATTTGTGACTAGAGTGAAATAAATTATATTTAGTTTAATTTTTTTGAAAATTTGTCTGTAAATATCACATGTAATACTTCCATAAATGTTTCTATGCATTTTGATGTTTCAGTCAGCATCTAATTACTTGCTTTAACCTGCTTATGCCCATTTATTGGTGAAAAAATAGGCGAAAACAAACATCAAAATGCTCCGAAACTGGCGTTTCAGAAAACGTGTATAGAATAGAACTTCAAGCTTCATGAGGCAAAAGTTCCTGACATTTTGGCTTATAATGGTTGTAATTTTCGACTTTTCCAGGTCAAAAAGCATTAGAAACCGTGCAGGAGGGTATAAAAATAGGAAATAATTGTTTTCTGAACAGGTCTATGGTTAGGTACATGTCTCTAGACACCGCGAGGACGCGCCGGGTAGGTGACCGAGCGATGTTGACAGTATAGGCACCTATGCTTATCCCTATATGTATATATCATGCATGCACCTTTTTTTGCTAATCATTTCCAAGTTTTAAGATTATTCATATGTCGTGTCACGCCCATGCCACGTCATCTACCACAGCCACCAGAGGACAGCACCACACGGAGATGGTCATACCTTGATGCCCGGGCGGGCACCCCCCTGTCCACGCCCTGCCTATGGAGGAACTGACGCCAGGACGTCAGAGAGCTGTAGACAGTTGTTGTGTGTGGATGTGAGCGTCCATGAACATTATGTGTAATTGATAACAGTGCACTGTTATTTAACAGAGGACTTTAATTACAACATGCTGTATACGAACGTTAAACTCTGTTCAGTTATTTCGAATAATGATTATAAAAAACCTTGCTTTTCCCTAAACCACCCGCTCGGCTGTGTACACGCTTTCCACTCTTACTCAAACGTAAGTATATGTTATCTCATACATAGTGACACGTATGGGGTTAATATATATATATATATATATATATATATAATATATATATATATATATATATATATATATATTAAAAATATATATATTTTATATATTTTATATATATATATATATATATATATATATATATATATACCTTTTATATATATATATAATAAATTTTTATATATATATATATGCATTGTATAAAGTATATATATATCCTTTTTTTTTATATATGTAGCCTATAATATTATATTTTAAGTATATATAATATATATATATATATATATTTTATATATTATATATATATAATATATAATTTTTATAAAAATATATATATATATTTTATATATATATATTATATATATACATATAAAAATATAAAATATATATTATATATATAATATATATATTAAAATATATATATATAGAATAATATATATATATATATATATATATATATATATAGTATCCCTAACTAAAACACAGGATAATTAACTGCACCTTATACTCTTGTTTACAATATGGTTTCTATAGTTGAACCAATTTATGAAATACGTTTGGGTGTTGGCTGATTCAGGGAATTCCCTGTCCTGGCGTTGCCAGGGTTTTGTACTTGGCCAAGTATCGGATTTACCCTTAGGAAAAAGATAACCCTCACCTTCCTCCCGGCAGGAGCTGATGGGGGTAATCCTTCACTCCTGTTAGGTGTGACTGTTCCTTATCCCGACTATGAAGAACACGCGAGGGGGTAGCCGTAAATTCCATCGTGATGGAGGCCTGCGAGGAAGGTACCTTTCGGTGTCTAAATGGTAACATCGTAAATCTATGATGTCAAGTGTTGTGGTAATTACATTAAATTCTCATTATTTTCCTAAATAACTAAACATTCCTAACACAGCGTAACCTTTTTAGAAATTCAATCTATACAGACTATTTAGTGAGAAAATTCATTCAAAAGTGAAAAATTACTGATATACGAAACAGATATTTTAATTATGTGTTGTGAATGAAATGACAACCCGTCGGGCAGGGAATTCCCCACACTAGCCAACGCCCAAATGGACTATGTAAATTTGTTCTACTATAGTATGTGGTGAATGTGTAGTCTAACAGAAAATAACAGAATAATGTATTGATTTTCATTATATACTTGATATAAAAAAAAATATTATGCCAGAAGGGTAAACACCCCTTGTGATGAGGATATGCAGTGAGCCTGTGTGAGTTATAGAAGTTAAGAAGCACTAGTCACGAGCAAATCAATGCTGCATCTTTTGCATCATTTATAGGTTGTGCTATAATTTCGTGTCCTTAATCTATCAGAAATGGTGCTCCTAAGTGTTCTGTCCTATCACCCATCACTTTCAAACATCATTAATGATCTTCTAAGTCTAACTCAATGCCCTAATTCTTATATCCGGTGATGACTCTACCCGACATTTTCAACGTCGTTCACTAGACGTCCATCTGTACATAAATTAAGTGATTCACGAAGAAATATACAAAACGCTTAATTTGTGATCTTCTGTAATTCGTGAATGTGGTAAAGCAAACCTTGCTTTGTTCAATGCCTCAAAAACACAATTTTTTCACCTATCTACTCGACATAGCCTTCCAAACCATTATCCCCTCTTCTTCAATGACATTCAACTGTCTCCCTCATCTACAATGAACATTCTTGGATTATCCTTTACTAATGATCTGAACTGGAAATGTCGCATCTCATATATTATGTATGATATTAGCTTCTCAGAAGTTTAGTGTCCTGTGGCAACTGTGTGCATTTTTTCTTCCTCCCAGGTTCTTGCTCTGTACCCCTGTACAAAGCAAGCAAGAGAGGGTACGGTCACGTCAATGGGAAGATCGGCATCCACTGCCCGTAATCCAGTGGTATGAAGCTACCCCATTGGAGGGTCCACCGTGAACAACTGCCCAAAGTGCTCAGCCCAACGAGCCATCTGCCCATCCATATTCGACTCGCGGCGGCCATCTGCTTCTCGGATAGCACTTGTCCGAGATGGAGACCTGGAATAGAGCTTCATCAGGGCTGGGTATGGGTGTCTGAAGTCATTATCGTTCAAATGGCCCTCGACATTCTAAGCAAGACTCCTGACATACCTCTCCTTGTCTATCCCCAGGAGAGTTCTAGTTCTGCATGACAGAGCCCTGCACTGATCCTGGGTCTAAGCAATCGTGGCAGCACGACTCTCCTCGATATTTAACAGCGTCCAAGCATTGACCTCAGGCGCTCCCCAAAACGCTCCTTGGGAGCCTGGAGAGTTTCACGTGTGTAGGTATCCCACAGTTATACAGGGTCCTCGAGGGCACTGAGCACATTAAATCGATTTTAAACTGCCATGGCATCTTCATGGGCATGTCAAGTCCATCAGCTTCTCAAGATGAAATACAGTAGGGCTACCTCTTGAGATTCTTCTGGACTTAACATGAAGCTTAAGTGTAGTAACAACAAGTCTGTGATTAGTTGCAAAGAACTCAACACCCCGTTATTCCCTGCAGTTCTGGAGGATCCTCCAACGAATTATAACGAGGATTTGGTCGATTTCCTTAGCTACCCCTCCGGCATTACTATACCATGTCCACTTGTCCAGCGATGCAGCTCTGGTCTCTGATACCAAGAACTTGCAATTCTCAACTTTCTGGACCTCGCAAAATTCAGGACAGACCTGTTAATGTTCCTGTTACCGGAGCCATTTGGACCAACATTTGCTCACATATCTCACAGTGCCAGTAGAAAAAGAGTAGTATAAGAACAATAGTAGAGAAAAATGAAAGACGTAAGTAATTAAAGTAAGATAATTCAGTGCATGGGATTACAATGCTGCTAATTCCAATGATTAATGATACGTATCGTCACCTGAATTTATAGTTATCAAATATTGATAAGAAGGCCCTTAGTTATAGGTAATGATACCTATGGGTCAGAAATGTTATCAAAAACTAATTTTCCTAATACACTACAACCCCAGGCAAAATAATCACGAGACTCGACAGCCCGAATATACTAACACAATAATAACCAGGTGACAACCCAAATAGAATGATTATAATAACAATAGTGCTCTCAATACCGTCACTTTTATAACAATCATCACCATTCCCTTTCCTGACAAAGATAATCTTACCCTACTTATGTCAGTAACAATAATAGCAGTAATGTCATTAATAACAATAATAACAATGATATTATCGGAAACAGCAATAAGATCAACAAAAATGTTTACAAATTTCAACATAATTTTCTTTTATGGTGATTTAACATCAGGAACAAAGAAGAAAATAGGGGTCCCATAACAACGTTATTTACAGTCATAAAAACTTGAAATTAATACAAATACTCTAACCCTTAATCCAAGCTACCGTTGTTCATAATCTTATAACTTATATTAATTTACTTTTTGTTTCTTTATTTTTTACATTAACTTACATGAACACATGTACATGTAAGCCTTAATACATGTACATGTACATTAAGCCTTAATCCAAACTAACGTTATCTAATCCTATAAATGACATATTCTTGTAAGATTACTAATACCGTGTTCTTCTTTCATATGTTTCTTTGGTGCTCCGGATGACAGGTGGTATATTAGCCGCCGCGACAGCTTCATCGTCGTTATGCCGATATAAGATGATGGGAGGGCTTCGCAGTTCTCTTGAGTGCAAGTGAAGCTTATACATATGATTGTTGAAGTGTTTTGGTCTGTTGTTTCGGACTGTTCTTGAGCAGAAAGTTTATTGTTTTTCTGCTGTTGTAATAGATGACAATTCAATATATCTGCAGTATATGTCTGGTTTCTTGATTTTTTGAAGACCGCTTCTTCAATGCAGCCCATATCAAAGTTTGCCAGCAGTACTCTTTATGGAGAGCCCATGGCTACACCATCAATCCAGCAGTACTTGTTTCCTCGGGGGCAGATGAACGGTGCTTCTTTAGTGAAACACTCAAGTAGGTCACGTAACACAGTTTTAGGGAAGGCCTTATAGCGGGAGTAACTATGACTCTCTTAAGGGGGTACGACTGGCGAGTTGGTGACTCAGTCCCACCCGAGGTTGGGGACTCAGTCCCTCTCGAAGGTCTCCCCTGAGAGAGTTTTGAATCCATTTATGACGCAACGACAGCCCAGCGTGGCGAGTAAGACGTTTATAACGTCATATTGAACATAGTTTAAAGGTTTACACCTCCTCGTGGTCTTCCGCCGGGCAACGTGGCTCTGTTGTTGGTCCTTTCTTACGAGACTAACGCTCAAAACATCCACGGCTAAGTTAAACCTTCCCCTTCACACGGGGGGTTTCCCTGTGTGTCGGAGTCCCACAGTGTGTCGTGCACATGCTGGAGTCGTCCAAATTAGACCTCTCCGCGCTGTGGTTAACTGCCAGTGGAATGTTTTCCCAGGCACCGATCCGTCGGGCTGGGTTGGCAGTTGTTGAGTGCTGGGGGAGCTATGTGCCACCATTAGCCCTTCCCTGGGTCGCCTCAGACCTGAGAAATCTGGAGTGTGTGAAAGCCCAGGGCTTAGGGCAACACTCAAGTGGTGACCCCCATTGGGTCTGTTAGCCCTGGTCGCTTAATCCCCAGAAGCGGCAGACCGGGCCTTTGGCCGAAGCAACTTGTCTTAAAGACATCTGTGGGAGAGATGTGCCAGTTTGGCGGGGGTTTGGTGAGGTTGTAGTCTTTGTGGCAGAAAGCTACAGCCTCGAGGTGTTTGAGAGAGCAAGCCATTGGTGGTGGCTCACCTGGGATTGACAGTACCGTGAACCTAAAAGGCCTCAGCTAAGCCATGCTAGCTGAGCAACTGAGTAAGGTATAAGGGGAATGAAGAATTTCTAGTGTCTACAGCGGAGTCACAGTGTCCACTGCAGTGCTCCGTAGTGGTGTCCACCGCGGTCCTGTGTAAGGGAGGACCTACACGGGGCCAAGGACTAGCCAGCAGAGTAAAACCCCTGTCATTAGGTGGCTAAACCCCAAGTGGCCAAAATACGTAGGGCAGCATATGCGCAAATGAGAGTAACCCACGAGTTACCTCCTTGTCCGTATGGATCCGGTTTCGGGGCCTGTAGGACCCTCCTGCCCGGGTTATTCCGGCACTTTGAAGCTTATCTGCGCGTCTCCCTCTTCAGGGTACAAAGGTCGCTACGTGCAAAATTAGCCGTGTGCGCAGAAAGCCTTCTGACCCTGTCCCACAGAGTGGTTTCCTCCGCAATGAGATGAACGGTCACCAACTATACACCCCTTACTCATTACTCAGGTGTATGGATGCTGAGGCAGTACCTCTATGTCCGGGTGCCCGATCTGTCGCTGGGGCACCCGGGATCAGGCTGGTTGTTGTCTGAATCTCGAATCCCGAACCTCTGATTCGGGGTAGCCGAAACTGTAAATTCAATTTTGATGCGAGTAGGCTAGACAAAATCCCAAATAAATCGTAGGTGGTAAGCAGCTTGGTCCCATGTTGATTGAATAATTTTGAAGGGGGTTTTGGGTTAAAAACACTTTAGTAATTTAGATGAAAAGAAAAAACTCCCGGTAAGTTTTTCTCCATGTCAGTACTCCGTAGACTCATGACTTACCTTTTTACAAAAAAACTAAAGAATTAAGAAAAAAAGGGAAAAGCTACAAGAGGCCGCGGGGCCTAACGGGTATTTTCCTGTCACCTAACACTACTACTCCCCCTTTTCATCCCATCCATAAACCTATCCCCCTTTTTAAAAAGCTCCCAATGACTCCGCAAATACCTGTTACTAGCCCATTCCATTCATTCACCACCCTATTTGTGAACCTTTTTTTCCCTATTCCTCTCTAAATTACGCTTTCCCTTCATCCGTTACTTTTCTTGCTCTACCCGGGTTTTAAAAGCCTAAGAAACTTTTCCTACCTCCCCTTTTTTAAATCCCTTTATCCATTAAAAACTTCTATCGATCGCCCCCTTTACCTGCGTCCCCGGGTGGTGAAATTTTTAAAAACTTAATCTCCTCTCATAACTAAGTTACGCACCCTTGTATCTTTTTTGGTCATCCTTCTCTGCACTTTTCTAACAAGGCTATACCCATCCTGAAATTTTGGAGCCCAAACTGACCGCATGTCTGGGTGGCCTGACAGAGCCAGAAAAAGCTTTAGAATAATTCCGCACTTCTATTTTTTAACATTCTGGTAAAATCCTAATATCTATTACTCTATTTCTGGCCTCAAACTTTGTTTCTTGGTCGGGGGTCTGGGTCACCCTACTCCAAAAATTTTTTTACCTTTGATCTTTTCAGCGATATTTTGCTTTGGTGTATCTATTACCAGGGTTTTTTATCCCAAACATTTTAACCCCTTTTTATCAAATTAAATTCCATCTCCTCTACTGCCCACTCTTAAGTTGTCTAAGTCCCTGCAATATTTTACATCAACTGTGATCCAAAACCTCCTAACTTGTATCATCAGAAAACTTGCTGATAACGCTAACCCCCTACCCAAAGTCGTTATGTAAATAAAAAAAGAAAGGGCCCCAAAAAACCCCCCTTGGGGAACCCCACTTGTCACCACCCCCCATTCAGATTTAAAAAACTATTATTGAAACCCTTTGTTGCCTTTATTTAGCCCAGCTCGACCCAAATGAAAAACCCTCCCATCTACCCATGACCCTAACCTTTTTAAGAGTCGCTCGTGTGGTATTTTGTAAAATGCCTTACAAAAGTCCAATATATTATAAAAAACCCTTTCATTATCTGCCGTCTCATAATTTCCCTATAAAAACTAAATAATTGGTGAGAATGACCTACCCTTGGGAATCCTGTTGTGTCATTGAAAAAACTATGTTTATCTAAGTGCTCTGTATGTTTTTTGCAATAAGGGGTTTCCCAATAATTTACCCACCACTGATTTGATTAGGGTCGATAATTTGACTTTAGCCCTCTTTTTTCCCTTTTTAAATAGGGGAACAACATTTCCTTACCCACAAAATGGACTCCCCTTCTAAACCGTTTCCAAAAATGTGCCAAAGAATCCTAACAACCTCCTTGCATTCCTTTATCCCCTGGATAACTTCATTGGTTCTGGCGTTTAAACATTTCCTTTTTTTACATACCCTCTTTCACCTTTCCCTAGTTATCACAATACTTTGGTTTTCCTCAGCGTTCCTTTTGAACTTTTGTTCACTTCGGGTATCGTCTGTGTATCCTCCCGAAAAAAACACCAAAAATCATTTAGACCCCACACTATCTCATCCGTTTTTAAGACCTCATCTGTCCTGACTTAAGGGCCCAAACAAATTTCCCCTTTGTCTTTTTTTTTAAAACCCTGAAAAAACCCCTTTGGGCCCCTTTTTTCGCCTGCCCTGCTACTTTAATCTCAAAATTGTTTCTTAAAACTCGAGTTAATTTATCCACTGCCCCGCCTCACTTATCTGTTTTTTTTTTCGATCCTGCCTTTAACCTTTAAAAAAATTTTCTTTTTACTCCCCTGTTTGTTTTAAATTTGGTGGATCCTTTTTTGGGTCACCTTTCTGGACCTTTTTTCCCTATAAAAAATTTTTTTTCTGTCCTCAATTTATTCCCCCACAAATGAGGTATAATCCTCCTCAGCCCCGACTCACTTCCCTTTTTTTAACCTCTCTAATTACCTCCTCACCCCGACCTCACTTTCCCCGTCTAAAAATCTAATTATTCCTCGCCTGACCTCACTTCCATATAAACCGGGCCCCAAATTTCCTCCAGGTGCCTTCCAATCCTTCATAATTGGCCTTTGCGCTGTCTCGCCCCGTCGATACCTGGGAAATTTTTCCCCTCCCTCCCCAAACCCTTTTTATTTGCCTCCAGGGTTTTTCTTAAATTTTGCATAATTGGCCCTTTCTGAAAAATTTGGGGATTTGATGCTTTTTGCCACTTAAATTTTCCCAAATTCCATCTTAAGCTAAATCTGACTCATAAAGGTCGTTTTTTTTCTAAATTCCCACCGCCTCCACATTTTAACTAAAAGTCTCATTTGTCAGCATGATCTGTATTTTCTTTTCTAGTAGGGTCCTTGATTGTTGACTTTGGGAAACTTCCTGGATTATATTTTAAAAATCATCTGCGCGCTTACCCATGATTTAAAACCCAGTCTATATTCCTAAGATTAAAAACTCCCCCCACGCAAGTCGATTTTACTGCAGGCCTTGTTTTTCTTTCATATAGGGCGAATTTTTTTACATAAGTTTTTGGGGGCCCTTTCACTACACCCAAAAACCCCTTTTCTCAGTTTTCCTTCCGTAACCTTTACCCTATAGACTCTATGCTGTCTCTGTTTTTTAACATTATTAACACAACACTGCAAGCACTCTTCATAAAAATGCAACCCTCCCCTCGCTCCTACTTGTCCTTGTGAAATAATTATACCCAGTTCTCGACTTCCGGATCAAAAACCTTTCCTACTATCCCAAACCCGTTTCTGTAAAGCATTAATCAAAAACCCCTACATATTTTTTATTTCCCTTCGGGAAACTATTTTTTTTAAATACTTTACGTTTTTATATAAACCTTCAGCAACTCTTCTTTTTGTCAATTTCCCTTTATTTTAAA
>JACEEZ010011295.1:77500-90000 GCA_016584305.1 Chionoecetes opilio
GCGACGCTTATTGGTTGTTGACTCCTCGCTTTGTTTCTCTGTGAGTAGGCTGTTATTAACATTTGTTCTTTTCATGCTTGGTAGAGCTTATAGGTCGTTTGCCTGTACGTTAAGCTTGGAATTGATATCTTTGATGTATAGTGCTTCTAGAATTGGAAGTCGGCGCACATCTGCACACTGTCGACCAATTCTGTATTTTCTTCTAAAAATGTTCTTGTGATGATGATGGCATGTTTTTCTAATAGGTGACTTTTTGGGGCTCCGGAAGTTAGGTGGCAGGTAAGGCGTCGAGACAGCTTCGTTGTCGTCATGCCGATGTAGGATGAGGGGAGGACTTCACAGATTCCTCTTTTGCAAGTGATCCTATATACGACATGGGACTTTTATTTTGTCTCCTACGTCTGGTTTGGGCTGTTACGGAGTAGGAGGTTGCTGGTGTTCTTGTTTTTATAATAATTTTGTAGTTTTATTCGCCTCTCTGGGTGTGCAGGTTTCACATTACGGTTGACAATTTGTGATATTATTCTTTCTTCTTCCTGGTGAGCGGTGGAGAAGAAAGCCCGGTAGTAGATAGTTATGTCTTGACTCTTTTTTATGGCGTTAGGGTTGTACCAGTTCTCCATGATTTTCTTAGTCTGACGGTTGATGTCTCTCACGCTGAAGCCGTTGTTGATGAGGACTTGAGTGGATCGCTCAATTTCTTTGTGCATACGTTGCCATGTACTGCAGTGTGTGAGAGCTATTCTGATATAAGCACCGATTGTGGAGTCTTTATATCTCTGCAGGCATTCGCTTTCTCCGTTGAGGCAGTGTCCGGTGTTCGTTGGCTTCACGTAGACGTTTGTGATGAATGATTTTTCTTTCTGCGTTACAAGGACGTTCAAAAACGGCATTGATTTGTCTGAGCTGCTTTCTATGGTGAAGGTGAGGCCTGAAGTATCTTGTAGGCAGAGCTTCAGCTGTTCTGCTTCGTAGTGACTTTTCGTTTTGATAAATATGTCATCGATGTAGCGGCAATATATGTCAGGATTGCTTAATTTCTAATTACTTACCTACTTAATCACTTAATTACTCAAATGAGATTTAAATGAGATTTAAAATATTCAAAATGAAGAAATCTACACGATGATGCAGGTGAGAAGCCTAAGACTTTTGAAAGCCTACTACCGAAATAATACCCTATCTTTGCACGAGTTAGGTGGTAAGTAAGCTTACCTGGTTAATATCACAATTGCTTTAGTAAGAATATAACATATCGTTGCAAGTTAGTTAAGTGATGAAGGAGCTTTAATGATTAATAACAGTACTGTCTGGAAGAGTACAGGGTACAATCACGGCATAGAGCTTGGTAGTTTTGTCATTTATGACCTCAATATACTCCTTGATGAGATCAATGAGCATCCCCTTATCCACAGTGGATATAGGAGTTGTCCTAAAAGAGCCAGCATCGTCACCCGTAGCCGTGGTGTCGACTATAGATGTAAACAAATTTGAATTTCCCGCGCTTAAGGTTAAGCTAAGGTTAAGGTTAGCGCTGAAGAATACTCACGTCCGCCCACCATGGCCTTCGCCAGGGTGGGCGAAGAACAGTGTTTAAAAGTAAAGACTTCCTCACTCTAGCGTTCGCCTGGCGCAGCATTGCCAGGCGATCGCCAGCCCTGGCGAAAGGTTTAATGGTACGGCCCTATGTACTGTCAGAGTCGTATTATATTTATCTAGATATTATGAATCCTATGAATGGTCACTATAACACCATAGTCATGAAATACTATAATCCTTACCTGTGATGCAGAGAAAGGAGAGGTTAGGTGTGTCGCCTTGGTGCAGCCCGCGACGTCTCTCTTTTCCCCGTGTTCACAGAGCACCACCACACAGTTTCTTGACACCTCTCTCTTAGCTTATATTTCACGCTCGACTTTACGACATTATAACTTCACTTCCTATCCTTGTGAATATACTTAACGCATTATAAAATGGTCCAGATGTGAGATAAAGTATTTACGAAAGAAACTTTGGATAAGTTACTTAATACAAATATGAGGTGAATTAAGGGCTAATTGATTACCTCTGGGAAGAAAAGAGGATAACTTTAGCGCGAAGGATCTATTGTATAGGTGAATTTTGTTAATTGAATTTATTCAAATGAAATTATTATATTACTAGCATTCTGGATTGATAAGAGGATTGCTGGGAGACTTTTATAAATAGGATTTATAGGATAAAGGGATTTAACAAAGGAGAGGTAGGGAAAGTTCTTACGGCTATTAACCAGGGTAGAACAAGAAGTAACGGATTCGAGCTGGAAAAGCGTAGATTTAAAAAAGAAATAGGAAAAAACTGGTTCACAAATAGGGTGGTAAATGATTGGAATGGACTCAGTAGACAGGTAGTTAGTGCGAAGTCATTAGAGAGCTTTAAAAGGAGGCTAGATAAATTCATGGATGGGGATGAAAGGTGGATGTAGGTAGTGTTAGGTAACAGGAACTACCACGTGTAGGCCTTACGGCCTCTTGTAGCTTCCTTATTTTTTTTTCTTATGACTTTGGTCTTCTAAATTTAAAAAATGCCGAAATTACATCCCGCGTTGCCATGGAGATGAGCCCAATGATTTTCTACGTCACCACGCGGGAGATTCAAGTCAAGGGGAACACCGTAATAGTTGCATTACGCTAGCAGCTAAACAATGAGTACTAGTCTTAAGATTACTACTAATGATTACACCTAAATACATTTATTGCTCTACTTTATTTAACGACTTATTCTGCAACTGCAAGTTATATTTGAGGTTATCGTTACCTATATGCATTTCATTACATTTATCAGAATTAAATTTCAATAGGCATTTATCACTCCAATTCGATAGTTTATCTATATCACTTGATATAGGACTATTGGTTTGATAACTGGTCTGTATTCTGCTGTGCTGTGAAGTGTGGGGCAGGTGTATCCAGCTTCTTTCCTGTGAATACAGGAGTGAGGCAAGGGTGCGTCCTTGCCCCATCACTTTTCAACGCTTGTATGGACTGGGTATTGGACAAGGTTGTAGATCAAAGTGATTGTGGAGCATCCGTCGGCAACACCAAGATCACTGATCTTGTTTTTGCCGATGATGCAGTAATCTTTGCTGAGTCGCTGGAGGTCCTGGTGATGGCTCTCGAGGCGCTGCACGAGGAGGCAAAGCCTTTGGGACTTGAGGTCTCCTGGCTCAAGACCAAGGTCCAGGTATTTGGAGACTTACTAGATGAAGCAGTACAGTCTGTTCATGCGTGTGGCGAGGACATTGAGATCTTGGAAAGTTTTATATACCATGGTAGCGCAGTCCATAATGACGGCGGGTCACGTCAAGAAGTCTTATGGCGGATTGGCATAGCCCACGGTGTTATGGACTCGCTCAGTGGGAGTATTTGGCGTTGTCGGTACCTGTGCAGGAGGACAAAGATCCGGATCTTCAAGTCGCTTGTGATCCCTGTCTTACTCTATGGTTGTGAGACATGGACACTAAATAGTGACTTGAAGAGACGAATCAATGCCTTTGGTAATAAGTGTCTTCGCAGAATCATGGGGTATCGCTGGGATGATTACGTGTCAAATCAGCGATTGCACCGTGAGACTGAATCGAGGCCTATTACCTGCATAGTCCGTCAGCGCCAACTTCGGCTATATGGGCATGTGGCACGCTACCCTGAAACCGATCCTTCCCATCGGGTTGTATCTGTAAGAGACAATCCGGCGTGGAGGAGGCCAAGGGGGCGCCCACAAGGCTCGTGGCTGGGGCAAGTTGATGCTTTTTGTCGAGAGCTGCTTGGTATGGGAAAGGAGCCTGCATGGGAACTCGCGCGTGGTGACCCCCGGGAGTGGCGTCGTAGGGTGGGCGAGGCGACACGCCCCCCGGCGTATGCCCCCAATGATTGATTGATTGACTTGATAAATAATCGAGAGTTGGCAATAAAAATATCGAGGTAAATTAGGCGTTATTTAGTCAACCCTCACGGATTTTGATGGATCAAGTTTCTGCAAATACTTTGATATTTATACTACTGTTATCTTTCCTATTGCCAATATATCATTTACTGGTCCCGCAAGCATATTATCTGGTTCTGGTAAATGAGCTTCATCATATTTAATAAAAACATAATTAAAGTAATCGTTTACTACGGACGCCATACTCTTATTGACATGTACCAAGATGTTATTCTTGACTTTTAACGGCCCAATACACGGTTAGACGTTTTTCTTGTTTCCTTCTTCTGGGATCAATTATTCTGGGCGCTCAATTTTCTTGGATTATGCGAAGACATGATGCGTAATTCCAGCTTGGTGTTGAATCTAGCCAAAGTTGCCTTTGTTCTTAGCCAATTTGTATCGGATTCACGAGCGTCTAGGATGTTGGCTAGTGCGTTTCAACCTGAGCTTCCCAATAACAGTTATCAAAATTTCAAGGAAAATTATCTACCAGTTTTTGGTTTCCGTCAACATCATGGTAGTTTGCAATGGGTATTTTGCATGACTGACTCTCTCACAAATTGTCTTGGCACGGCTGATCTCTTTGGACGGCCAAGCTCTTCCTGCTCAAATCAATGATGACGCCGTATCATCACTGCGTAAAGCTGATTGGTTCAAAGACGGCGCCATATCTTGCAAGGACCTTCGCGTCGTGCTTGAGTATGCCATGTGTGTTGCTAATTTAACGCCTGAACTACTGCAAACTGCTTTAACTGCCTTGTGTCTGATAATGGAACGGAATTTAAGAATAGAGTCCTGGAAGCTATTTTTTGTCAGTATGACATTAAGCAAACATTTACGGTCATTTACCACGCGGCCTCAAATGGTTTAGTTGAGCGTGTCGATAGAAAAAATATAGAGATTCTGCGACATGTCGTTGGCTCTATTCATGAAGCTTGGAAAGATTGGATACATCAAGTCGCAGCTTCCTTTAATGGTGCTACAAGACTCGCCACTGGAAAGAATCCACATTACATTATCTACGGGCACGAACAAATGTTTTCCGCTACGACTTAAAAGTCCCTACGGGTACAAAAATTCCCGCGTCAAACCAGTCAGACAATTTTCTCTAACGTGGGTTGACGTGGACCCGTAACCTCATAGTGGGACCCAAGCTTTATTACTTGCTCACCGCTCCGCAACCTTGTACTCAGTAGATGATTATGCTACGACTCAGTTGCACGTCATTACTAAAACTCATGCCGCGGTACATGACAAACTACAAGCCACGAGATCAGAGGTTATCTACCAACAACACAAGCGTGCTCAGGCTGTCATTATCGACAATGGTGACACAGCCATGCAAAGTACGCCTGAGCGCCACTCGAAGCTCACTGCGAAGTCGTACAGGCCCTTATTTAGTGGTTGATAGGCTTTATGGTAACTCGTTCAAATTCTTAAATCCCATTCACAATACCACTGAAGTTGTGCATGTGGATAGCCTTAAAAAGACTAATGCGCATCGTCCTGCTGCCGTGACCGATAACGAGTCTCCGCTTGATCGCCATGACACTGAGTCTCCGCAGCCTCGGGAGTATCGGCAAAAACTTAGATCGCCTAACCGTCACTAGGTTGTCTAGGTTGTCTAGGCTTTTTTTTTTACCTCTCTGCCGCGTACACCGGCAGCTGTATTAGTTTTACCTTTTACTAGTAATCTAATGTTTTTGAGTACGCGAGGCTCACACATCGCGAGGCAACGGTTTCTTCTTGCCACGCTACTCTTCAACATTATTTTTTATTTTGTTTACTAGCTGGAAGTTATTTTACCATTTTATGTACGTATATGTTTTGTTCTTAAGACATATTGCAATGTCATGCTCATTTGTTTGTCAAGTTAATGTTTTGATATAATATACTTGCATTGTAATACTTAAAATTACATTATTATGTTGCATGACTTATCTAGTATTATGCTATATTTAATATGTTACACATAGGATCATTTATTTGCTGTAATTCGGCACTATGCCTTAATTTTATTCTCATTGGTCCGTGTGGGCACGGCCGGCAGGTGACCGAGCGATGCAATAGGCAACTCTTGGTATATTCAAGTGTTCCGCCTTGACTGTAGCATTAGAGGCGACCTCTACCAGCGCCCGCCTCGAGCAAGGTGAGCGTGGGTCAGGACTCAGGTCAGTCAGTTGTCCCATAGTAGCCACCATAATAATACGCTTCCTACCTGCGTCTAGGCGGCACGAACTCAACATTTGTTCCTGTAAACATCTCTTGTGCTTTTGGAAATATACAAAGCTACTACAGATAATGTGTATACCTGAGACTCACACACACACACAAAAAAGTACTAAATACCAAGGACACCAAACCAGGCACTTATGGAGGGTGATTGACGAACCACACAAACGTGTTCCTGCCTCCGCTACAGCTCCGGCCTTCGCAGCGCTAGCTCACCAACTCCCGCCACGGTAACTACCGAATTTATCACATGTAGTTATTGGCCACTATAACACAAATAATAGATTTTATGTAAAGTCTACGTTGCAATTAATGCCACATCTGATTATCATGTTATCATTATTTTCCATGACTCTGACACTGAGTGTCCGCAGGCTCGGGAGTATCGGCAAAAACTTAGATCGGCTAACCGTCACTAGGTTGTCAGCTTTTCTTTTGACCTCTCTGCCGCATACACCGGCAGCTGTATTAGTCTTAACTTTTACTAGTAATCTATTTTTTTTATTTTAGTGCGCGAGGCTCACACATCACCGGCAACGATTTCTTCTTGCCACGCTACTCTTCCCCATTATTTCTTACTTTGTTTATTGGCTGTAAGTTATTTTACCATTTTATGTATGTGTTTTGTTCATAAGACATATTGTAATATCATGCTCATTATGTCGCAATAATCAATGAGATCAGTGTCGGTAGTGCAAACTAAAAAGGAAGCTAAATCTAAAATACTATTTACCTTTCTAGTTTCATGGACAACCTGTTGTACAACTAGCTCATTTACCATATCAAGCTAGCGCTACCTTCGCAATAAACATAATGATTATCCCAATCAATACGAGGTAGCTTAAATCTCCGCATTTAATTGTGTCCTTATTGTTGTTATTATTGACAACTGACTTTATCTGCCAGGCTGGCTGGGACCGGGACCAGCACAGGGCTTTGTCACGCCGGACTAGAACCCTCCTGGGGAGAGACAAGGAAAGGTATGTCAGGAGTCTCGCTGAGGATGTCGAGGGTCATTTGAACGCTAATGACCTCCGACCCGCCTACCGAGCCCTGAAGAAGCTCCGTTCCAAGTCTCCTTCTCGGGCGAGTGCTATTCGAACAGCAGATGGGTGCCTCGTGTCGGACATGGATGGGCAGATGGCTCGTTGGGCTGAGTACTTTGGGCAGTTGTTCACGGTGGACCCTCCAACTGAGCAGCTTCACACCACTGGGTTACAGGCAGTGGATGCCGATCCTCCCATTGACGAAGCCGCACCCTCTCTTGCCGAGGTCAGAGAGGCTGTAGCAAAGTTGAGGGGTGGAAAGGCAGCTGGTGTTTGTAATATCAGTGCGGAGCTCCTCAAAGCTGGGGGTGAGGCCATGATCCGCGGGTTGCATGCTGTCCTGACTGCCGTGTGGCAATCAGGTACCATTCCTCCTGACTGGAAAAGGGGGCTGGTCGTCCCTATCTGGAAAGGGAAAGGGGACCGTCAGGACTGCAACAATTATCGCGGTATTACACTGCTCAGCGTACCAGGCAAGGTGCTTGCCCATCTATTGCTGACACGGATTCGCAGTCATCTGGTGAAACATAAGAGACCTCAGCAGTCTGGGTTCACGCCTGGTAAGTCAACAACGGACCGTATCCTAGCGCTTCGTGTCCTGGTGGAACGCCGACGTGAGTTTCGACAGGGGATGCTTGCAGCCTATGTTGATCTCAAGAAGGCGTTTGACTCAGTGCATCGTGAGTCACTTTGGGATCTTCTGCGACTTCGAGGGATTCCTGCAAGGACTATTGGTTTGATAACTGGTTTGTATTATGGGACTGAGAGCGCTGTGAAGTGTGGGGCAGGTGTATCCAGCTTCTTTCCTGTGAATACAGGAGTGAGGCAAGGGTGCGTCCTTGCCCCATCACTTTAATTTTCAACGCTTGTATGGACTGGGTATTGGATAAGGTTGTAGATCAAAGTGATTGTGGAGCATCCGTCGGCAACACCAAAATCACAGATCTTGTTTTTGCCGATGATGCAGTAATCTTTGCTGAGTCGCTGGAGGTCCTGGTGATGGCTCTCGAGGCGCTGCACGAGGAGGCAAAGCCTTTGGGACTTGAGGTCTCCTGGCTCAAGACCAAGGTCCAGGTGTTTTGAGACTTACTAGATGAAGCAGTACAGTCTGTTCATGTGTGTGGTGAGGACATTGAGATCTTGGAAAGTTTTACATACCTTGGTAGCGCAGTCCATAATGACGGCGGGTCACGTCAATAAGTCTTATGGCGGATTGGCATAGCCCACGGTGTTATGGACTCGCTCAGCGGGAGTATTTGGCGTTGTCGGTACCTGTGCAGGAGGACAAAGATCCGGATCTTCAAGTCGCTTGGGATCCCTGTCATACTCTATGGTTGTGAGACATGGACACTAAATAGTGACTTGAAGAGACGAATCAATGCCTTTGGTAATACGTTTCTTCGCAGAATCATGGGGTATCGCAGGGATGATTACGTGTCAAATCAGCGATTGCACCGTGAGACTGAATCGAGACCTATTACCTGCATAGTCCGTCAGCGCCAACTTCGGCTATATGGGCATGTGGCACGCTACCCTGAAACCGATCCTACCCATCAGGTTGTATCTGTAAGAGACAATCCGACTTGGAGGAGGCCAAGGGGGCGCCCACAAGGCTCGTGGCTGGGGCAAGTTGATGTTTCTTGTCGAGAGCTGCTTGGTATGGGAAAGGAGCCTGCATGGGAACTCGCGCGTGGTGACCCCCGGGAGTGGCGTCGTAGGGTGGGCGAGGCGACGTGCCCCCCGGCGTATGCTCCTAATGATTGATTGATTGACTTTATCTCATCATACAGAAGGCAATCTACTTCAGCATTTGATTTTGAAGGACAATAAATAATTGTCCCAAGAGTTAACAGTTAGCCGTTCAACTTAATCTTTCCGTACACTGAGTCATGGTTGATATTGATTTGCTTGTCGATTTCGATTGCCTGCAAATTATCTTTAATGTAAAGAAGGACACCTTCATCTCGTTTATCCGTTCGACAATAAAAAAAATGTCTTGTAGCCTGGAATGGCTATTTCAGATAAAAATGTTTATCGTTGATGCTGATCCAGCGCTCTGTAATACTTACAATTAAATCTCGGGCGTTGCGGAGTTAATACAGGCCAATAATTTATATCCGTTTGAAATAACGGTTCTAGCTTTTGTGTATAGCAGTTTAATATCCTTAATAGTTTTATTAAGCTTGTTTGAGGGTTTACCAGCAGTGTGTCTAGGATCCACTGTAATAAAACGAATGATTAAGTCACTTTAAATAAGATTGGCGAAGACGGAACATAAGCCAGCTTTACTGTGTAGCAAATGTGGGATTTGAGTGGGATATAGTGGGACTAGCAGTTATATCAGCAAATTTGCTGATGATACTAAGATAGGTAAGATTATTAGATCACAGTCTGATGTTAAGGGTTTGCATGGAGACTTAGATAAGTTAAACATGTGGGTAGTGAGGTAGTAGATGGAATTTGATATAGACAAGTGTAGCGTAATTAATGTATGTAGAGAAAATCCTGGTAATAGGTACACTATACGCAATACATCACTGACAAGATCAGAAGGGGAGAAAGATTTGGGTGTGCGGGTAAGCTCAGACCTCCGTCCTTGGAAACAATGTATTGAGGCTAGAAATCAAACAAATAGGTTTTTAGGATTCATTGTCAAGTGTGTTAAAAGTAGAAGTGCTGAGGTTATGCTACAGCATTACTTGGCTCTAGTCAGACCTCACCTAGACTATGCGGTACAGTTATGGTCCCCGTCTTACAGGATGGATATAGCATTGTTATAATCAGTCCAGAGAAGCATGACTAAAATGATACAGGGGATGCGTTACTTTAGTTATCAGAGGAGATTGAAGCTATTAAATTTACACTCACTCGAGAGACGTAGAGTAAGGGGCAATCTGACATAAGTTTTAAGTGGAGGGATACAATAAATGCGATGTAGGAAAAGTTCTTACGGCTAGTAAATAGGGTAAAACAAGAAGTAACGGATTCGAACTGGTAAAAGGTAAATAAAATAAAGTAATAGGGATAAACTGGTTCTAAAATAGGGTGGTAAATGATTGGAATGGACTCAGTCATCAGGTACATAGTTAGTGCGGAGGCACTAGGGATTTTAAAAGGAGGCTAGACAATTTCACGGATGGGGATGAAAGGTGAATGTAGGTAGCGTTAAGTAAGAGAAACTACCACGTGTAGGTCTTACGAACTCATGTAGCTTCCGTATTTTCTGATGTTCTTATGTTCTTAAATGGGAGGCGATGGTGATTAAACGGTGATGTTGCTGCTTCCATCCGGGTGCCGTTTTTTTTTATCTCTAAGAGGAACATTTTTCATTAAGGAATCGTCCTAAGCGTGCATGGTCAACGAGGCTTAGGTGGAATCCATCATCCTCAAACAGGAAGGCACCCTCAAACTGGAAGGGTTGGAAGAAGAAGAGAATGAGGATGGGAAGACACTAAAAGAAATATTTAGGATGATCAATTAAGAATTTTTTTCCCTCTCGTAAGGCAAGGAAAATTGGGGCATGTAAGATGAAGGGAGTGAGGGGGAAAAGATTAAGAAAAAGAGGAGAAAGAGCCAGAATAACACAAAGAAGAGAGAACGGAAAGGGAGATAAATAAAGGAAAAACGGTAAATATAGAAATGGAATAGGGATATGATAGCCGAATGAAGGGTGAATGAAATTTGCCCCAAAGAAATGAAGTAAAGCAAAAACCAAGTAAAGAAAATGGAAGGAAAAAAAATGAACGCAATACCGCACGTAATGTGTAGTATATTACAAAATACGATAGAGAAAATAGAATGATGAGAAAAAGAGGATGAACATTTAAAAAGAGGAAAAGGAAAGAAGAAAAATAGAGTTGAAGCGTTGTAAAGAGAGGGATAAGCTAAAACGCAGGCGAGGCATGATATGTTAAAAAGGAAGTTGTGGAAGGAGAGTTAATGGAAAGAAAGATGAAGGAAATAAAAGAATGGCAGGGTAAAGATAGGATGGTAACAATGGAGAGAGAGAGAGAGAAGGGCGACAGGGATGGCAAGGTAGGGGAAGGGTTGGCAAGGGAAGGGTTGGCAGGGATTCAGATGAAATTTCAGCATCCTCGTAAAGACTGGTCCCTGGCGCCGGCCTGGTTGACGTGGCGCATAAACATAACCTGCTCTGTGAAAACCTGACGGCGTGTCACTAAATCGGCTGAGAATTCACCAATATAAGTCAGATAATTATTAGCGAGAGGGTGAAGGAGTAGTCACTAGAATGGGTATTAAGGGAAAGAGGTGGGCATTCAGGGCGGAGGGTTAGGAGGTGCAGGGAATGAGGTTGAATTTTGGTGACGGGAATGAAGGTATAGTGGTAAGTCACGGGAAAAATGAAATCTAAATGCGGCTGAGTGACCGACTTTCGTTGATAGCACCTTCGTATTTATTTTCCTTTTACATATGAGCCTAGAACACCTGTACGCAGTATGACCTCGAGGGCATGGATGGTAGGTCCTGGAAGTTCATTTGAGGGATGTATTGGTTGGCCCTCACTCGTGGTGGCGCAGGCATGACAGTGACACCTGTGATTAGAAGCTCATGCCGCACCCCTGTGTCCTTCGATGCACTCGTCTTCGAAGATTAAGGTTAATGGGCTGCATGTGGGATTTCTTTGGCAAATCGACGATAACAGGAAGATTTTGGCAACCGTCAGGAATCGAATTTGGAATATTAAGCTCGCAACTTGCAGGCGCTAACCAGTTTGCCACCGCCTATCCATATGTAAAGTGCAAATGTTCGTCTCCAGCAGCAATTCAAAATCAGTTAAAAAGAAAAATACGATTGAGTAAAAAGAAGAAGATTCAAGTTCCCATGTAGATTCCTCCGATTCAGTAGATTTCTAATAATTTTGGATATTATAAGCTAACTATAGACATATCTCTTACATATGTTGTTTTCATTTAAAAGTTAATTACTCAAAGTAGTTCTCTGCAGTGATAAACGGGCAGTGTTGTGCGAGGTGGGCCAGTTGGCGTCTATGGGCTATATTCAATAATGTTTTTCTGATCCGTTGCACCGGGCGTCAACATGCAAGAATCATCGCGGCACACTCGACTGGTTGCGTTCACCATACACCCTGCTCTGCCCTTATTCCATGATATTTCTTCCCAGATCATTACAGGTGAGTTTTCAACAAACCGAGAGTAACATACATACCCTGTGAATGCACACGTGTCATAGTTAAGGTCAAATTAGGTGCAGGAGGCCTTATATCGATGTGATAACTAG
>JACEEZ010011295.1:95000-100000 GCA_016584305.1 Chionoecetes opilio
TCGATATGCAATAATATTTTGGTAAACATAATTTTCTGTAAGAAGAATAGGTTGTTGTAAAAAGGGCGTAAACTATATATTTACGGGGGTAAATAAGCTTACAAAGGCTCAAAAAATGCGCTTTACGAACCTAATATCGGAAAACGAAGACAAGATTCGTGATTACCATCAGCAAAAGCCACTATGAACCAAGTTTCATCCAAATCCGGTGAAAATATATTTTGCCAAAAATCGGAAGGGAAGGAGGGGCCCCAGGATATTTTTTAGAAAATCACAAATTTCATTAATATCTCAAGAACCATAGCAGTTAGAAGAAAACGGTAATAAAACAAAAAAATGCAGCTATTAAAGCTCAAAATACAGACGGCTGTCCCTGTGGTATACGCGGAATTAAATTTCATCCATAAATAATCCCGTAAATCATTTATTTTTTAAATTTCCCAAAAAGTGATATATCTCAATAACGTGGCATGGTAGAAAGAAACGGATAGCGCCATCGGGTAGATCTCGTGAAGCTGGACATAGTTTATTTGCGTCTTTTTTTTATATGGTCAATAGTTTCAAATTCCAAATTAAAGCAAATTTTTGAGGAATTTTGCGGCCAGAATTTTTTTTATTTTTTTATTTATGTACATACGTAGACATGATCTCAGTAAAAATTGCATATAATAACGTTGTTATGAATTGTTGTTCAATGTCATTTACGCTTTGATAAATATTTGTGGAGGTAGAATAGTTTTTGTATGCATTTATGGGGGTAAATAAATTTACAAAGGGTCAAATATTGCTTCCAGGACCATATATCGGAAAACAAAGACTAGATTCGTGATCACCATCAGTAAGAGCCACTATGAACCAGGTTTCAACCAAATCCGGTGAAATTGTATTTAGTCAAAAATCTGAAGGCAAAAGGAAAGGAAAGGAAAAAGGACTTTTTTTTAAAAATCACATTTTCATTAATATCTAAAGAACCATAAAAGTTAGGAGAATACGGTATATAACATAAGGGATGCAGCTGTTGACAGCCGTCGCTGTGGTATATGCGGAATTAAATTTCAGCCATAAATAATCCCAAAAAATAGTTTTTATAATATTTAAAAATATATATATATAATTCAACAACGTTACATGTTAGGAAGAAACGGATAGCGCCATAGGGTAGATCTCGTAAAGCTGGACATAGTCTACTTATGTCATTTTTCTTCTTGGGTCAACAATTTTGTAGTAAAATGCAAAACAACAAATCAAGCCAAAATGTTGAGGAATTTCGCAGGCAGAAAATTAGATTTTTTTTTTACATACATACGTAAAAATAATCTCGGCAACAATTGTGTATAATGTCGTTGTTATTAATTTTTGTTCATTGTAATTTTCCCAGTGAACAATTTTTGTGGAGTTACAATCGTTTTGTTTGCAAATAAATGTAAACAATATACATGTTTACTGCCCATGCTTAATTAATTTTGTTGTATTGCGATATTTTTTGAGTTTATAATTAATAGTAAAATTCAAACAATTTGGAGCCTTCAAGCTATACAACAAATAAAATTGGTAAGGTCTTATTAAAATTTTTAATGTTACAGCGCGTCCATTATATTATTATACCTCCTGTTTATCTGAGTAGTAATATATATATATATATATATATATATATATATATATATATATATAGAGAGAGAGAGAGAGAGAGAGGAGAGAGAGAGAGAGAGAGAGAGAGAGAGAGAGAGAGAGAGAGAGAGAGAGAGAGAGAGAGAGAGAGAGAGGAGAGAGAGAGAGAGAGAGAGAGAGAGAGATAGAGAAGAGAGAGAGAGAGAGATAGAGAAGAGAGAGAGAGAGAGAGAGAGAGAGAGAGAGAGAGAGAGAGAGAGAGAGAGAGAGAGAGAGAGAGAGAGAGAGAGAGAGAGAGAGAGAGAGAGAGAGAGAGAGAGAGAGAGAGAGAGAGAGAGAGAGAGAGAGAGAGAGAGAAGAGAGAGAGAAGAGAGAGAGAGAGAGAGAGAGATTTAAATAGCCTGCCCACTAAAGATGCAAGTTACCCCTTAAATTTGTTTTCTTTATTCGCCCGTCACGAGGCCCCGCCCACTTTTGCAAACCTATCTAGGAAAAACAAATTTGCGCCCCGCCCAACACCCCTCGCCCGTCACGAGGCTCCGCCCACTTTTGCAAGCCTATTAAGGAAAAATAATTTCGCGACCGGGCAGTTGAAAACAGTTATTGACTATCCCACCCGTCAGGTTACGATTGTCGGCAATATCCATCAGCTGGGACAAGAATGCTCGACGAGCATTCTTGAATATAGGTCTATATCACCCTAAACCAGTGGCGTACCCAGAACATTGAAAAGGGTGGGTGGGCAAATATATATATTATATATATATATATATATATATATATATATATATATATATAATATATATATATATATATATATATATATATATATATATATATATATTATATATTATATATATATATATAATATACATATATAAAATAAATTTATTTATTTATTATTATTTATTCCTTGCAAAAGGGGGAGGGGCATGGCCGCATGCCCCCCCCCGCCCTCGGTACGCCACTGCCCTAAACTTTGTTTCGTCTTGTAACTGGAACTGTCATCATGTTATCTTAACAGAGCACACGCGACAAAGGTTTAAAGCACCTTTTCAAGCCATAATTATGTTTCGTCATCGATTAGTAGCAAGACTTAAAATTGATACATGCTACACATACTTCCCGCTTTGAGGCTTTGGTGTAGTACCTTAGGTTTCCAGCTAGGAGATTGTCAGCTCCTAGCAAAAATGTCAAACGGTGGTGGCAAATAGGCGAGAGAGGGAGTCCAAAAAGTTGCCGTGTCCCTAGAGAGCGAGAATTGAGGTGTGTTTCCCTTGAGCCGTTAGAGGCGAAGGGTAATGTGGGGGTCCCCAGGCAGGAGATGAGGGAGGGGAGGTGGGAGAGAATATACTATTGTCTGATCCCCAATACTGCACTCACGCCACTAAGCCGCTCGAGGAGGTATGGATCACTTCAAGGACCACTTTGCATCGCTTAGCCGACAAAGATGACATCACATGCCCATGTACACGAGGCAAAGACGCGACTCATACATATGCAGCAGCATAAAACTGCAGCTAAGCGTCTATGAAACGTAAAATCCTCGTGTGACAGTAGTAGTCACGTAAATATATATTGTAACCAAAATATCTTCAATCTCCATAAGAAGGCTTATATTCATCATGAAGAGAGCAGCCATAATAGTTACTGGGGATCTATTCTGGGGATCTATTAATCTATTCTGCTTTATTTTCCAGCAGAGCTGACGAAACTTTGATACATAGATATTCCGTAATACAACTACATGTGCAGAAACTAATACCTTAAGTTGAAACTGAAAGGCCGGCATAGCTAGTTGAGTGCTGCTGAATTTCAGTTCAAGTTTCCGATCATTACTCTCGGCCCATTTGACAGGGTCCGTCCACCGCCCCTCTGCCACTCCCGCCACTCTCATTATGATTAACGATAGGTTGCCTTTGACCCATTTATCAATACTCTCCTCCACACTCCACTTTCATATTCCCGCCATCACCACCGCCACCACCTCAAAAATTATTTGTTTATAGTTTCACGTCATGCTAACGAAGACTATCTTCCACTCTTCCTTCCTCCCTTCAGCTCCATTCACACATTCCATAATCGAACCACGATAGTGCATAGCGCCACTAATGTAATTATTGACGCTATCGTGAAATTTGACCACGATAAACGCAAAACACGACAACCTCACAACAATGTCACGCTACCTGTAAGTATGTGTCATGGTCGTAAGATGGTCACGATGGAGTCATGATAGCTGTAAGACTAAGTAACGAATGGAAAATTAACGGTCATTTTTCCGTCACAATAAAGCCACGATAACCACGATAGTGCCATGACGGTGCCATGAGCATATTACGATAGCGTTAAGAGCTAGCAACATGCCCCACACGGGGGTGGGTGTTGGTGTTGCAGAAGGAAGGGAGGGTAGAGGTGAAGGTGGGAGAAACATAGGGGTGGGTGTTAGACTGTTAGTGATGGATAAGGGGGAGAAACGCAGGGGTGTTGTGTTGTGATAAAGAATGGGGTATTGGTGTTGGTGGAGAATCGGGGGGGGAGGGGTATTGGAGAAGGCGTTGTTGGGGGTGGTGGGGATGTGAGTGGTTAAACGGGGGTGGGTTGTTTTGATGGAGTACGGGGTGATGGTGGTGGCTGGTGGGGATTTAAGTGGCTATACGGGGGTGGGTGGTATCAGCACGTGGTGGCACGTGGTGATGGAGATAGGGGGTGGGGAGTCGGAGGTGGGTGTTGGTGATGCAGAGGGGGGAAGGTAGGGATGAAGGCGGGCGTAACGGTTCTTTATCGTCACGATAGACATACGACGAACACGATAGCGTCACGTAGCTGCTACATAGATAACGATAGCGTCACGTTAGACCTACGATATCGCTGCTTTTGGTAAAATAATCGGGGAGCTTCTCGATTTTTTAGTGCATGCACTAACTTTTCGTGGCTTCGGCCGAGTGCGTCACGAGCGTCACGATCGGTCATGATAGACCCATAACCAGGACCATGACGGCGCAACGCATTGCATTGTTGGCGCTATCATTGTTCCATTATGGAATGTGTGAAGGGGGCTTTCTTCCCATAATTCTTGACAACCCTGGACTGATACTTGTAATAAGGCAATGGGATCTTCATAATCATCGACATAACATAAAACCACCCATAAGATCTTCCATAAATGTTCTCCATAGCTATGGATCTAGCAGTTCCGGCTGACATAGCTTCCCGCTAAACGTAGCACTTACATTACTCTAAAATGTCTCGTAGATCATGAAATCACGCTTGAAATCATTAAAAATAGGAGCTAAAAATTATGTGAGAACCTTAAGGACTGAAGAAAAGGGATTTTAAATTATCACTACATATATACGTATAAATAACATCCCGTAGAAACGTTTTACGCA